>PVJO010008967.1:0-72134 GCA_004026905.1 Hystrix cristata | reverse complement strand
AGCACGCAGGTGGACATGGAGATGTTACCCCTCTGCCCACCACGTCTCTGGGGCCTCAGCTCAATTTCCCATCACCTGTTCCTGAGGGCCTCTGAGTAGAATCATTAACAGTCCTGTTACACAAAGGGAATGAGAGTCCAGCTGCTGTCCGACTAAGACTGTACCTTTCTTCAGCCTCATCTGAAGCCTGAGAGCCAGTGACTTCTGCCGTCATCCTAAAGGGCCTCGAAGACCCCACAGACTGCTTCATGACAGGACAGAGGAAAGCCCTTGTGTCCCAATCACACCTTCCTGGGCTGGGAAGAAATGTCTCGGAGCCTTAACTGACAGTCCAGAAAGGAAGGTAAGAATGCACGCAGCAGCTTCATCCAAAACCACAGAGAAGCTAAAATGTTCTAGCAAGGAGCCACTTTAGGCAGGAAGCCAGACAATGGGAGGAAGACATAAGATTTTTGGGGATAGGGACAGCTGGAGACAAGATGATGGCCCAAAAGTCTTGGACTCCGGTACGGAAATGCATGTATCAACACAGCAGAATAGTCGCCTTAGAGAGAAAGTTTACAGAAGTACACAACTCTGCGGCCGGCAGGGGCCTTGCATCTGTCAGCCTACCTGTAGTGGTATGGGGGAAGGCCTTCAGATGTGGAAACCCTGTCCTGCTTCTCTGCTTGATGCCACACCACTCTGTGCTCGCCTTTTCTTCCCCTTGGGCCCCATTTCATGGGAATAGCGGTCTAATGACCACTTAGTTCTGTCCCATACTATTTGGCATTATTTATTTGGATTTCTTCATCCCCCTTCTTACAAAAAAGCTATTTACGATGGTATAGGTGGATGGATGGATAGATGAAGAGATGGATGATTGGTTTCAGGATAAAAGCTGTCTTATATCTCAATGAAGAATGCTTTTCATGTTCTCATAGCAGCTGGGGCCCAACTTGGGATTTGGTATTTGTCAAGGGAGAGAGGCTGTTCCGTCTCAGTACACATTCCAAGGATGGAAAAGAGGAAATTCGGGTCAGAGGTGTGCATTTTGTAACCTTCGAACCCTGTATCTATTCCTCTTTGCTTATCCAAGTTGGGGAGAATCCAATCCAAATATCTTAGCACTCATTTTATCATGTTAAGATGGCTGGTCTCTAAACCCTCTCCATTAAGGCCACATTGAAGGATATCGCCCAGCTGCAGGGAGGATCCAAGTAGGAAGAATCCTGGGAGGGATAAACAAGTACACCTGAAGATCATCAAAGAAGACACCTGCAGAGGATTTTTTTCCAGGTGCCAAAACTTTCGTTTCTTGCATAAAAGTCTGTGGCACTTTAGAAGCAATTACTTCTAAAGAGCAGCAAAGTTAAAGAATCTAGCAGAGAAAGATTTTGATGAGATCAGAGTCCAAGAGTTTGGGTAGGGTACAGGGCTGAGCCGAAGCACTTTAGTCCACCAAAAATAAATATCTCCCTTGATATGAAAGATGTGCGAACACAGGTTCCAAGAAAAACAAAGCTCTGGAATATCATTGTAAAATTAGTATTAACCTTCCAAAGTCAGGACTCAATCCAGACTCCTTGTGGTCAGTGGGAGGAGCCTTGGAGACAATGTTCAGGTGGGGAGGTCCCCACCAGCCAGGAGCAGAAGGAGAACCCTCACAGGGGAGAAACCAGCAGCTGGGATCTGCTGGGGACCACATTACTGCCCGTACCTTCCTCTCTCCAGAAGTGATTAGAGGGAGCTACTGCCTCTGATTTTATGCACCCAGATGTGATTCCTTTTTTCCTTAAGAAATTTACTTTGGAGAAAGAAAGAAAGAAAGAAAGAAAGAAAGAAAGAAAGAAAGAAAGAAAGAAAGAAAGAAAGAAAGAAAGAAAGAAAGAAAGAAAGAAAGAAAGAAAGAAAGAAAGAAAGAAAGAAAGAAAGAAAGAAAGAAAGAAAGAAGGAAGGAAGGAAGGAAGGAAGGAAGGAAGGAAGGAAGGAAGGAAGGAAGGAAGGAAAGAAAGAAAGAAAGAAAGAAAGAAAGAAAGAAAGAAAGAAAGAAAAATTTACTTTGGGTGTTTTTTTCTTAGTTTTTGTTTATTTTCAGGCATGATGATAAGAAGGAAGAAGAGGAGCATTACTGTTATTAATATTGTTGTTGTTGTTGTTGTTTCTTTTCCTCCTTGCTAACCTTAGAAATGAAGACCTAGAATCTCGAAAAGTTGCATAGTACTTCCTTCCTCACTGCCTTTGGACACCCTTTATTCCCTTTTCTGTCTAATTTCTGCTCATGTTTCAAGACTGAACAAAAGCATTGTCTTTTCCAGGGAGGATGATCTGTTCGTACCTCGCCCCTTCCATGCATTAAATGCATAACTTGTGCTAGAGCTTATCACAAACTCTAGTATACTGATTACTTGTCTATCTCTCGCACCAAGGAGCCATGTAAAGGGCAAGGAGAATGAGTCTCATCTCTGCATCAACAGCGTCTAGAACCTGGCCTTGTGCAAAGCACCTCATACAAATGAATAAAATATTTAAAAGAAAGGAGGAAGGAGAGAGAATGCAAGTGAAGGGGAGAGGAAGAAGAAAGAGAAGATGGGAGGAAAGGAGGGAGGGAGGGAGGACAGTATTATCTGAAAGAAATTCCCAAAAATTACCTTTCTTTAAAAAGGGCACCTAGAATCCAGATAACCGAGATATGGGTCAAAAAGAAAAGTCTAGGAGAATTTAGGAAAACTACATTTTTAGATAAGTATTTCTCTTCCCGGGATCCCTTTTAAAATTTAAATGGACCTTGAAAGTACTGATCCATAAGTCAGTTTGAGCTGTCACAGTCTCTCCTCTAGGAAAGAGGCTCTTAAAGCTTATGAAGGAGCTTAAGTGGGATGGCAGTTAGGAGGGGAGAGACAGCTAAGATGCACTAGGTCCCCGGGTGTCCCAGGGACTCTCTGACTATGCTTCATGTCCTAGCAGGCTGCCAGTGTGACCTCAACCTCTCCAGTCCCCCTCCTCAGTGCCAGCTATGAGTTCCTGCAACTTCACACATGCCTCCTTTGTGCTTATCGGTGTCCCCGGCCTGGAGAAAGCCCACTTCTGGTTCGGCTTCCCGCTGCTGTCAATGTATGCTGTGGCATTGTTTGGAAACTGCATCGTAGTCTTCATTGTGAGGACGGAGCGCAGCCTGCATGCGCCCATGTACCTCTTTCTCTGCATGCTGGCAGCCATCGACTTGGCCTTGTCCACATCCACCATGCCCAAGATCCTCGCCCTCTTCTGGTTTGACTCTCGGGAGATTACTTTTGATGCCTGCCTTGCGCAGATGTTCTTTATTCATGCTCTCTCAGCCACCGAATCCACCATCCTGCTGGCCATGGCCTTCGACCGTTATGTGGCTATCTGCCACCCACTGCGCCATGCCGCGGTGCTCAACAATACAGTAACAGCCCAGATTGGCATTGTGGCCGTGGTCCGTGGCTCTCTCTTCTTTTTCCCACTTCCACTGCTCATCAAGCGGTTGGCCTTCTGCCACTCCAATGTACTCTCACACTCCTACTGTGTGCACCAGGATGTGATGAAGTTGGCCTACGCCGACACGTTGCCCAATGTAGTCTACGGTCTTACTGCCATACTGCTGGTCATGGGTGTGGATGTCACGTTCATCTCTTTGTCCTATTTCCTGATCATACGAACGGTTCTGCAACTGCCTTCCAAGTTGGAGCGAGCCAAGGCCTTTGGGACCTGCGTGTCACACATCGGTGTGGTCCTGGCCTTCTATGTGCCCCTCATTGGCCTCTCAGTGGTGCACCGCTTTGGAAACAGCCTTAACCCCATCGTGCATGTTCTCATGGGGGATGTCTACCTACTGCTGCCTCCCGTCATCAATCCCGTCATCTACGGTGCCAAGACCAAACAGATCAGAGCACGGGTGCTGGCTCTGTTCAAGATCAGCTGCAACAAGGACATCCACACTGTGTGACGTGGCTAACCCTTATGAGTCCACTTCGCTTCTCCTTATTGGTTTGATATAATCATCCCATCACACTAGCTTAATTCCAGTGGCCTGTGCATGGCAGTCTTATCTCCACCTGAAACAGGAAACTAGAAAATGGTCCATCTACTTCATGGAATATTATGTGAAATAACCCATGTTATATATTATTTGGTTAAAGATTCTTATTTAAAACGAAACATCCAAAAAAATAAAAAATTTTTAAAAAATGAAACAACCTTGTAATGTTGAGTAAAAACAATGAGGACACATCATTGAAACTAACTTGAAAAACAGCCCTGCTTGGAAGAAATGCGTTCAAGTTACTGACGATGTTAGTTCTGGTCCTACTTTCCAAAGGCTTTGCTGTGGATTCTCGTTTACCTGACAAGCACAGATTTTAAAATGGAGGAAATAAAACTGCTGATTTAGGAAAACCACAGTCTTCACTGTAGGGTTTTTACATGTCACCTGGATTATCCAGACCCTTAATAATAATATTTGTGTATTTGTCTTGTGTGCTTAAAAATGGTCCAGGCCCTGTGATAACTGCTTTACAGCTTTGTAAGTGATCTTTAAGATTTTATAGGATAGGTACCATTTTTGTGCCCTCATAACAAGTGACAGAAATGAAGCTTACATTAGCAAGGTAATTAAGTCACATTGCTCCTGTGTGCTGTGCCAAGATTTGAAATTAAATTTGATAATTGAAAACAGTCACTGAACCACCATGGTATGTTGCTTCCTGGTTAACATCTGCCATTTATTTCCTCCACCTGTACAAATCCTGTTTTCTCTCTGCTCTGTGCTAAAATAATGTCTTTGTGTTTGTCCTGAGAGATAACCCTGGAGGCAACAAATTCAAATTAGTTCACTCTTCTTGTTTTACAGCCGTCTTTCATGGTGTTGTCACCTGCTTCTTCCCAGATTAAAGGAAAATATTTTCGCTTACTTGTTTCATATCTCCTTTCTTGTGTCTTCCTTTTTTTACTGGGCCCTGTATCTGTCAAATATTTTGAATGTCCAGCATATAGTATTATCAGAATTTTGACTTAAGTAACTGATGAAAATTTTTTTTTAATTTTGCTAAGTGTTATACTTACTGTTTTTGAGTTTGTAGAACCCTATAAACTAATATTTGGAGATGTGAGGAATTTCCCAGTCTTTTTTCTCATTAGCACAGGGGCCATAACAAGTGTCCTTTGTGTATCTGTAAAGATGCTGCCTAGCTCTCATTTCAACGAAGCCTGATTCGACTGCCTTGCCCAGCAGCTCCAATGAGCAGCGGAAACCTGAGCACAATCATTGGGACTATGTGGGCTGGGGTGGCACAGAATTCCAGTTTGGGATGATGAAAAAGTTCCAGAAATGGCCAGTGGTGATGGTTGTAGAACAGTATGAATGTACGTTTTGCCACTGAACTGTACACTTAATGTTTAAAATGGGAAGCTCTATGTTGTATATATTTTACTACAATAAAAATTACCAAAATATAATGTAAAATGTTTTGTAACAGATTTTACATAAAAATATATTAAAATTATTTTATTTTGGATATATTAGGATAAAGCAAATATATTATTAAGTATTTAATTTTAATGCAGTCCTAAAAATGATGATGTTTAGTGCGAAGTAAAAAAGCTTTAATAGTAAGCCAGCTAAGGTGATAACAGGTCCACAATTTCTAATGGCAATATTTACAGACTTCAAACAGCATCGTGAAGGACACCAACTGTACTGACATCTGGTCACATAGCTCAAGGATGAGCCAATAGAAGGGGAACAGCAAGGTTCCTGTCACTGTGTCCTGACACTTAGGTACGTCACACACTTCATCAGCTCAGTTTTTCTACCTATAACCTCATATTAGACTTTATTTCTCAGGCAAAAATACAGAAATTGAAAAGTATACTTAGATATAAGTATACTTTTCAGATCCTTCTATGACTCTCAAGTAATCAAGATCTTTCTGAATGGAATGATAAAGTGTTATTCATATGTATGAGACAAAATCACGCAATCTTGTGATGGTTGATATCTATCAGCTTCGCTGGGCTGTGGTGTGGAGCTATTGAGTCAAACATTTTTAGGTGTTTCCATTGAGGTGTTTGGGGATGTCATGAACATTTAAATCAATGGACTGAATAAACCTCCTTGCCCTCCATAATATGGGCCTCATCTAGTCAGTTGAGGAAATTAATAGAATTTTCTCTCCACCAAGAGGGAATTCTGCAGCAGTAATAGCCTTAGAATTTAAACTCTAATGTTGACTCTCCCTTGGATGTCTACCCTGCCAAGCTGCCCTGCAGATTTTGGATTCTTCATCCTTCATAATCCTGGAACCGATGTGTTAACGTAAGCCTCTCTTTCTCTCTACATCTCTTGTTTCTGTCTCTGTCTATACATCTATCTATCCATCCTATTAGAGAGCCCTAACACATAGAGAACTGAAAGTTGAAAAAAGGAAGAAATTATCCCTGTGAGCAGCTAAGCTATAAGGGAAAACTGAAAATTGAAGGAAAAATCCTAAAAACTGTAACATGTGAAACATAAAACAGATTGACCATCCAGCCTAATTTTTCGATAGGCATTAAAAAACATCCAAGCTCAAACTTTTGTAAAACTGGTTTGTTCAGATCATGTGCTTCAAGACCAAAGACAGACTAATTGCTAATTCTGCCTGGACTCATAAATTCTAAAGACAAGACTCCTGAAGAATCCGCTCCAAAGTCATTCTCTGGATAACACCAGGACCCCATTCTATAAATATACTTCCTTTTGAAACACCTAATGGTTCTTTCAATATGTTCTCCTTAGCTGCAGAAATTCAATAAAACTAGCCTTGTTTGACTACAGCTCTGGCAGTCTGTTGCTGGTAATCTTTAGCAAAATGGTAGACAGGAGAATCCCACAAGCATGAGCTAGCGGCTTGCATTAGAAATGCTTAGTGTTTGGGTTTGAGTGTCCCAAAAGCAGAGTCTGAGGCAAGGACTTGGGTGGAATAAGGTAAATAAGACATAGTGCTAGGAGACAGAAGTGAGGGAACAGCTGAAGTGACAGGAGGAGGGGAAGAATTCAGTACAGATCTGTTACCAAGATCACTGCCTGGCTCTGCCAGGACTTCTGTACAAACCTGGCAGACTGTCTATCCGAAAGGTGGACTCGGACACTTGTGCATCGACTCTCATTCTTATTCGATGAAGGGCTGCTCCTGGGGCTTTAAGTACTCCATAATGCCTCAAAGCAGAAAAAGGAAAAGAAGGGCACCTCAGTGAAGTGGGAAATAAAATGGATGAAACTAACTACCAGTGAAGTTAGAGGTGAGTCCAGGAAGTGTGACATGAGACAGAGTACATCTGCTCTCCATGGGTTACGGGAAAGGAGTAAAGATTTGAGGAATGTAGGATTTGATGGGTGTCTTATATTTAAAACTACCATTTATCAAAGACCTACTATTCATCCTCTACTATAATAATACTTTACTTATATAATCCTACAAACCAACGTTCGAGATGACCATTTTGCAGACTAGGAAACAGAGGCACAAAGAGGTTATATAATTTTTCTCAAAGTCGTTTAGTAAAAAATGGCAAAATCAAAAAAAAAAAAAAAAGGCAAAATCCAGACTTGAAACCAGGTCTTTCTGGTATTCGAGTGTCTCCTTTCACATTTCCTTCTATTATCCTTGATAAGAGTTGCAGCCTTTAATGCTGGCCCAGGCAAGCATTAAAGGATTTTGACAAACGACTGCTGGGCCAGAAGTGATTCTGCACAAATCACTCTTCCGTGTTTTTGCATCTGAAGCTTGGGCACGGGGCAACATCTGCCCTTCATAGGTCAAGGAGGATTCAGACACAAACACGGAATCTTTGCCTTCCAAAGTCTCCATGTCTCTTCTGAAAGGAAAAAAGAATAACAGTGAGTAAAACTAATCCTCCCTATTCTCACAGGTGCCACTCCGTGAAGTTATATGAGATGCTCTTTACTTTTTAAACCATTTTATTGATATCTGATTGACATACAAAAGGTTGTAGGTATTTCACGTAACCAACTTGATGAATTTGGATGTAACTACATACTCTTGAAACTATCACTGCCACCAGGGCATTAAATGCATCCCTCGCCTGCAAGCGTGCCCTCCTGCCCCTTTTGTTGTTTTTGTGGTTAGACTGTGGCAAGTGCTCTATATGACGGAGCTGCCACAAAGAAAGATAAACTGGATGCATTCATAGCTAAGTAGATGCAACTTGAGAACATATGGTTAAGTGAAATAAGTCAGACACACGAGCTCAAATATCTCATGGTTTCTCTTATGTAGAAAACTACATAAACAAATAAAGAGCAAAATAGAAGAGCGATAAATAAGGTAAAATAGGGTGAATTTGAAATGCTTCTCCAAATTACATATTCCATTTTTAAAAAGATTTCAATATACATGCAAATTTGTTTCATTTATACTAACAGTTTACCTTAGTTTATTGAAAAGAAAGTTTGTGTTATCTATTTGTTTCTTTTTTATAAGAATCTTTTTGGTGTATGTTTTGTACTGAGTACAGCATTTTGAAGATAATACACAGTGTAATAACTATTGTTATTCTCTTACTATTCAGCTATGAAAATGTATTTTTCCATAAAATGAAAAGAAAAAAATCTATGCTCTTCACAAAATTTTAAGTATCCATACAGTATTGTTAATCAGAGGCCCTGTGTCAAGTTGCTTTTTAAGAACTATCTACTCTCCTGTCCCATATTATGAGCCCTTGGAACCAGTTCAGAGACAGTCTGGGAAGGGTCAGCTGTTTAGTCTGCCCTGAACCCCATACTGAGAAAAGGACTGAGCCCTGGAATAAGATTTGAGAACTCTGGGCTGGGGATTTAGCTCAGTGGTTAGAGTGCTTACCTTCCAAGCACAAGGCCCTGAGTCTAATCCCCAGCACCAAAAAAAAGAAAAAAGAAAAAAAAAAGAGAGAGCTCTGAATTGTATTTCCTATTCTGCCACTAGGTGAATGACTACCTAATTTACACAGTCTCTTTAGGCTAATGTAGTGGTTGGATTAGAGAACCTCTAAATCCCAGCCCCATTCCATATATGATACTCTTTGAATATCATTAAAAAGTCACAGACAGTTTCAAAGGCCTGCAGGGCTGATACCCGGAGGCTTCCTTGGGAACGACCTCTGTCCACGTGGGAAAGCCAGCCCCTTCCCTGTGGGAATGCCCGCTGCCTCCCTACACATGGCATTTCTCTGCTTGATCTCCTACGCCCCTTCCTGCCAAATGGGCTCTTTCCAAAAATCAAAACTGCTCCCACAGACTGGGGGTTTTCCACCAAAGGAGGTATTCACAAGCTCCCTAAAAGGAAGCTGGGCTCAGCAGAAGAGCAGATGTTCTGTGAGTCATCAAGCCAATTCACTCTGTGAGACTCATTTCCCGTGTCTGTTTTTCCAGGGATAATAACTATATCTGCTTCTCAGCACTTTTATGAGAACTGTGTGCAATATAAGCCAGGGACCACATTTAGTACAATATAAGCAATATAAGCCATGGGCCACTTAGTACACTGTATGAAATCAACAAATATGTGCCATTATTATTACCATGGAAAGGAAGAAGGTAATAATCCTTGCCTCACAGACACGTGGGGGACATGAACGTGCACTGGGGCCATGACAAGCAAGCTACACAGTTTTTTTTTTTTTTTTACAACTCTCACCTGGTGACATGAGCTGAGAGCTTGGGACTTAAGAATGAGTCTCTCAGCCAGAGATGGAGGCACACGCTTGTAATCCTAACACTCTGGGAGGCTGATGTGGGAGGATTGCAAACTTGAGCCCAACCTGGTCAATTCAATGACTTAGTGAGACCCTGTTTCAAAATAAAAAATGGCTGGGGATATAGCCCAGCATGAAGGTATTGAGTTCAACCTCCAGTACCATAAAAATAGTCTCACTCTCCAGGACTAAGGTTGGTATATGAGAAAAAGGAAAGAAAAATAACCTGTGAGGGAGACAGTATTCAACAGAGAGAGAAAGATGACTGATCTGATGCACTGGAAAGCAAGGCTAACAGAAAGAGCAGTTTCCAAAGTTGTCTCAGGTAAATGTGACTACATGTCAGAAGGGGGGGCTGTGCACCCTGTTTATGCCTCTTTCACACAGACTAGGGTTCTGGGAGAGTATTTGCATTAGAAGAGCTTCCTGGACTCCTCCGGGCATGTGGGGAGCGGAGGCAGCTAACCCAGCCAGCTCCCGCTAAGACGCCTCTAAAATTGGGAGTCTTGTGCAAGTGGTCACTATAGTGAAAACATCTTTCCCAGTGAAACAGGGTCTCCAGGGACTGAGGACCGTAAAAACACCACCCTGTTCCCAGCCGTGTTTATGTTGGCCTGGTCAGTGAAGGGCACCAGTTTAGGTGGCCAGTCCCCCTGGAGAGCCACAACCCAAAACTGCCTAAGGAATACAACAGCTCCCATCCCCCAGTAATTTCATCTAGGCCCCATATCTGAACAGCACATCATTTATCCCAGACTGAGCTGATAAGAAAAGGAGAAGAACATAAATTTCCTTGCTTCTGGAAATAGAGATTTCCTTAGGCTTCTTTTATTATTGGAGGAAAAGATTTATACTCACTATATATTTATAACCAGATTTTAGCGGCATCATGTATTTATTCTTTCCAACAATAATCACCACTCGATTCTCTCAGCTGGTGCCAAAGTTAGTGCCCAGGATCCATCTCTTAATTCCTCTCAATTATAAACATTCAGGAATCGTTGATAATATTCCATGCCCTGAAATAAGAAGGAAATACAAAAATGAACAATGGTGGATACTGTAGTATGTTACATATAGAACAGAATTTATTACTAGCAAGCCCTCATACCCATAGAGGGATTTCGAGGTACAATGGCTACACAGAGGAGAGAGACAGCAGCTTCGCTGTGGGGATGTGAGAGATTCGTGAATGGGCGATACCTAAACTGACGCCAGACTGAGTTTGAGTGAAGTAAGGGGAGAAGAGCAGAGGGGGTGTACAGAAACATGAAACAGATGATTTCTGACACTGCAAGAAGCTTTTATTGCCAGAGCATAAGCTGCTTCTTCCCTGCATTTAACAGAGATAAACATCTAAGTGTACTCTGCGGAAGATCAGATCTAGTGACCAACTGTGAGGAATAGTAGGACTGAAGCAGGGAAAAGGGAGAACCAAAACAAAGGTGCATTAGTTAGACGGTTGTCCACTCAGTAAGTAACTGTTGCTACATCTCTCAGGAATCCCTAATATTTGTCTCAGAATCTTCCCAGTGGAATCAAAGGAGAAGTCGTTTTCTTTCTCATTCTCCACTAGTTCAGATTTACCCAGCCAGGCATTAAGTCCCACCGCTGCCAGGGTGCCTCTGCTTAAGAATTCAGTGGCTTCCCATGGGCCACCATGCTATGGCATCACAGGAGAAACCCCAGGTGCGGAGGAGGAAGTGCACATCACAGGGCTGCGGCGAGGCTCTGGCAGGTTGCTCCTTGCTATACTGGGCGGAGCCTGCACAGAAGTAATAGCCATAATGCGCTGGAATAATAAAGATGGATGTGGGGATTTTAAGTCGTTTCTAATTTTATTACGGGCTAAGCCTGGAAAGATAAATTTTTCCAGATTTATTGAAGTATAAGTGATAAGCGATAGTGGTATTTATGATATAAAACTTGGTCTTCTAATGTATGGTGTACACTATGAAATGATTACCATAATCAAACTAATTAACATATCTGTCAACTTACACGGTTGCCATTTTTGTGATTAAGAACATTTAAGATCCTCTCGCTTAGCAAAATCCAAGTATACAATACATGTAGTTAACTGCATGAGAGCTGCAGAATTTACTTATCCCTCATAACTGAAATTCGTACCCTCTGAACACCTCTCCCCATTTCCCCTGCCACCCGGGCCCTGGCAAACAATGTTCTGTTCTCCGTGTTACCAAGCAGGGTCTTGCTGCCCAACAAGCACAGAAGCCAATACTAAGGCACAGGATTTTGTGAAAGGAACGAGCCTCACTGGGTGTGTAGGTTGACCAGCAGGAAGACAGGAGGCGCACTTGAATCTGTCTGCCCAGAGATCAGGAGCAAAGGAATGTAAGCAGCTCTGGGGAACTAGAGGGCTGCCTGGTTGTGACAGAAAGTCTTGGCGGACAAGTCTACACCCAATGCATCAGTCCAAGTAGATTTCATGGATAATCCCAGTCTGTCCAGTCACTGCTGACCTCATCCCTCACTTCTAATCTAAGTTTGTGAGGACCTGCTCCTCTTCATATTCTGTTCATCAGGGACCAATGGATTCACTGGGTCCTCAACATAATATGATGTCAAGTCCCAGGGTTCTGCACCTCCATGCTCAAGAGCAGCTTGAACAGTTCTGAGGAACAGGGAAGTTGCCATTTTATGGTTTCATTCCTTCTACAACGCCAACTTTTTTAGATTCCAAATGTGAGATCATTCAGTATCTGTCGCTCTGTGCCTGACTTACTTCTCTTAGTTTATTGTTCTCCAGGTTCATGTTTTGCAAATGATTGAAATTTCTCCTTTTAAAGACTGAATATTATTCTTCTGTCTGTCACATTTTTATTATCCATTTATCTGTTGGTGGACACTTAGATTGATACCATATCGTGCCTATTGTTCTGCAAAGCGAGATGATTTTGCTTCTTCCTTTCTGATTTGGATGCCTTTTTTTTTTCTTGCCTAATTTGTTTGGCTAATACTTTTAGTACTATATTGAATATAAGTGGGGCATCTTTGCCTTATTCCTGAAATTTGAGGGAATGCTTTCAGCTTTTCACCATTGAGTATGGCACTCGCTATGAGCTTGCTATATATGGTCTTATTATGCTAGTAGGTCTGCTTTGAATATATACCCTTATTTTGATATTGTCTTATTGTTTTGCAAAATATTACCGTTAAGGAAACTGGATAAAGTACACGTGGGATTCTGAATTAGAAGTGTGTAAGAAACCACAACCATCTCAACATAAGTTTATTTTTTAACTCTTAACATCCCTTAGGTTCCATTATAGGTCATTTGGATTTTTTTTTCTGTAAGTTGTTGAACTGGTGGAGAGGAAGTTAATTTGAAGAAACATATTCATGGTCTCTCTGGAAGGGTGATGCAGGAATAGAAATGAGTAAGATAGCAGGAATTCCAGAAGAAAGATAGAAGGAAGGAAGCTTAAAGAAGACCCATTTGATGGCCTCCTGTTTCTTTGTGAAGTTGGAAGTAATACCAAATTAACTATTGAGATTAGAGGGAGCATGTTGGGCAAAGACCTTGAGAAAAATGGTGATGATCTAAAAACTGAAAGAAAAGAATCACAAGTAGCGTTAATGTCTCACTTAAGATTTTTTTAATTTAAATTCTCAAGGTTAGTGATTTTTCTCTAAGTTTACTCATCTCTTTAAAAAGAGAAATGTAAACAGGCAGGGCCCAAGTCAGCCTAGGAAAATGAGGCCAAAATTAAAAATAAGAAAGAGTCAAATGTGCCCATAGAAAGCAATTCTGGGCTCACACATATTAGTTATTATTTGATGTCTTGGTAATAGCCGTTCTTTCTGAAGTAAGATGGAATCTCAGTGTTGTTTTAATTTACATTTTTCTAATGGTCAGAGATGTTAAACATTTTGCATTTATTCACCATTTGTACTTCTTCTGAGAAGTGTCTATTCATTTCAGTTGCCCATTTTTGGACTGAATCTTTTATTTTGAGGGATCTAATTTTTTTTTAATTCTTTATCTGTTCTAGATATTAGTCCTCTGTCCAAAGAATAAGCTGCCAAAAAATTTCCCCCACTTTGTAGGTTGTCTTTTCTCTCTGTTGGCTGTTTCCTGTGGTGTGCAGAAGTTTTAATTTTATATGATCCCACTTGTTCATTCTTGATGTTTCTTGTGCAATCAGGATTCTGTTGAGAAAGTCCTTGCCTATTTCTCTGTCTTTAAGAGATTTGCCTATTTTATCTTCCAGCAGATTAAGTGTTTCTGTTTTAATATTTACATCTTTGGTTCATTTTACTTTTAGTACTGTATATGGTGAGAGATATGAGTCTAGCTCACTCTTTTGCATGTGTATAGCAAGTTTGCCAGCACCATTTGTTAAAGACGCTATCTTTCCTCCAACATATGTCATTAGCCCCTTTGTCAGCAATCAGATAACTAAATGTGGCTAAGACTGTTTCTGCCTGCTCTTTTCTGTTCCACTGATTCTCATGTGTGAGAGTCAAAACATGTCTGTTTTGTGCCAGCACCATGCTGTTCTTATTACTGCAGCTTTGTAATACAACTTAAAATCTAGAATTGTGGTGTCTCCCGATTTGCTCCTGATTCCAGGACTGTTTTTGCTATTCTGGGCTTCTTCCAGTTCCGTATAAATTATATGAATAGTTTTTCTAGTTCCATGAGAAATGCGGTTGGTAGTTTGATCAGGATTGCATTAAATCAATATATCAGTTTGGTAGTATGGCCATTTTTATATTTGTTCTGCCTATCCAGGAACAGGAGCTTCTTTCCATTTTCCAATGTCATGTCCTCAATGGGAAAAAAGAATGCTTCTACGTTGTTGGTGGGAATGTAAACTAGTACCACCACTATGGAAATCAGTATGGAGATCCTCAAAAAACTAAAAATTGAAATTCCATTTGAGCCAGCTATTTCCCTTCTAGGTATCTTCCCAAAAAGACATATATTATAATGATACACACACACCTATGTTTATAGCAGCACAATTTATAATAGCTCTATCTTAGAAGTAGTCTGTATGCCCAAAAACAGATGAACAAATAAAGAAAATGTAGCATTTACATAAAATGAAGTTCTACTCTGCAATAAAGAAGGATAAATTTAGGTGTTTTTTAAATAAACGAATGCACCTTGAGACAATAATGATAAGTAAAATAAATCAGACATACAGGCTTAAATATTGCATGATTTACCTTATATGAGAAACCCGAAGTATAAATAATTTAGTGAACAAGATAAAATACAGGAATATAGAAACAGGGAAATAGATATTTTGAAAATGGGACAGGAACTGTGGTGGGCTTACTGCAGTTAATTTGAGCAGGAACGCCCAGCTGAACCAAGTGGCAGTGGTTCTTGGTGTGGAGGATCCACCTGAGGATTGTTGCTGACGTGACATAAAGGAGAACAGAAGGAGAAGATAGGGGCCGGCTGTTGCCCAGGAGCAGCTCTGTTGGAGCTGGTTCTCCAGAAGGGAACTGAGCTGTTCTTATTGCAGAAGGAGCTCCAGGCCTTGCTGTCACTGGGGATAGCTGCTGTTCGCTTCAGGGGAGTTATGGTCTTCATCTCTGCTGCAAGCCTCATATCCTGGTTCCAGTATTTCTTCAGCCTTCCAGTACAAACATGGATATACATGGGACACTGCCGTGGGCTCCCCATCCTTGATTGGACCTTTTGGGTCTCCAGTGCCTGGATAGACATTCTGCACTATTGCTGTATTTGGCTTGTGTGTTGTATTTGTCCTGTATTAAATCTGCTCTCTTGACAACCATTGACTCTAGAAAGGTAACTACAACAGGAACCAAGAGATAGGAAGGGAATAAAAATAATTAAGATGTGTTATGTGCATGTACCAACTACCCACAATGAATGTAATCATCGTTTACTGCAAACACATACTAATAAAAATTAATTTTAAAAAAATGAAAGAAAGTAGTTCCAAGTGAATCACTACAGTCCCATTTGATTTAAGAGAGCTGATGTCAGAGCAGTTATGGTAGTTTTGTAGGAAGTGAGACAGGATAGAGAAAGAGCTTGATGTGGGAAGAAATAGACTGAAGTATTTGAATCCAGGTCTGACTAGATTGTAATTCATCTTCTTTCCATTGTCCAACTTTTCTCCTTTTAGAGCTTTCTTCATTGAGTAGGTCAATGCCAGATTAGCAGTATGGTCACAATCTGCTTGCTGCAGTCTGGGGATTCGTGTCCTCGGTCCTGGTATGTCCCACAGTGAAGCAGCGAGCTCAGCACTGAGTTCCCTCTCCGCTTCCTCCCAAGCTTTCCCTGACTCCCTCAGGCTGGGTGGGGCGCTGCTGGACCCCCAGCCACAGCCCTCCATGAGCCTGCCTCTGGCAAAGACTGCAAGCTCCCACAGGACACGGCCTGAGTCTGGCCAGAGGCTTCAGAAACTGTCCTAGAAGGATTCTGAATTCAGCTGGGTCACTGAAGCTCAGAGCCTCAAAAGATGATTTAAATTTGGGAGGACAGGTTCTGGGGATCGAATTCAGAGCCTTGCACTTGCTAGGCAAGCACTCGACCACCGAGCTAAATCCCCAACTCTTAGATGATTTAAATTTGATGGGCTATTGTGGAGTCTAGGATTCCAGATTTCTCTTCCCTCTTACAGTTTAATTCCTCCAAGCACTTTGCCCTTGATCCCAAAGTCATAGACACCTTTCCTGCTCTCCAGGGACTTGAGTGGGATAAATCCTCCGTGACTCTCTCCCGGTCTTCCCCAGAGTCAGGTGCCACAGCCGACGTGCCCTGCACAGTGAGATAAAACTCAGTCCCGCTGCTGCAGACAGCTTGTGCTGCTGCAAGATGTGAGTGCCAGGGCAGCTCGAGGCAATAGCCAGGGTGAGTACTTGGGGCTTGACACACCCGCTTCTCCGCTTCTCAAATGGGTGGCTCAAGCATCTCAGCCTTGGATGACGATAGCAGTTGGAAGGGGCTGTGTACAAAGCAAAAGTAGAAACACTCAGTCTGGAACAATGAGAGATGGTTCTGTCCTAAGAAGAGAAGGTGAAAGAAGTTGTCTTCCCACGGTCGTGGGCTTTACAGGATCCCAGACCATATTTCCAGGGAGATGCACCCCTCAAGGTCTCTCTAGACAGCTCTCCTCCCATCCGCATTCTAAGGTCATCTGAACAGTGGTTCGGCAGCTCGACTGACCCTGTCCGGGCTGGCATTTCTCCACAGACATTCCTGGCCATGACTCTTCCATCTGGGAAGGCCCCAATAAGCCCCTCAGGTGATGCAGAATAAGACTGATGGCCAGAACTCCGGGAATTGAGTGTGGAAAAGAACTGGGCAATTGCACCTTTCCTCAAAGAGCTTGCTTTCAGTACTGTCCATCTCTCATTTCTGTCTGGCATCTTGGGGCCCAGAGCCTTGCTGGTAGAATGTTTCCAGAAACAAATCTTTCTTCTGCAAGAGTGGAAAGTATAGCTAAGACAGAAGAGTTTATGGCTGCTCTTCCCACAACCATCCTGTTTGGAATACCCCTTCTCACGCTTTTTGTTCTCAAAAATTAGTCCTTTTAAAGGAGCGCTGTGGTTTAGCCTCTTTACAAGAAATTCTACTATTCCTGCCCGTTTCTTACTATTTTTCCTATTTTTGTCCATGAACAATAATGTTATTTGCATCCTTTATATCCCATTCAATTTTCTGTGAATTAATGACTTCATTTTTTACTATCACTTAAATGAGATTTCAGAGAATAATGATACAAGATTTGTGGAGAGATTTCCACAAATCCCCACAATTAACTCTTTCCCCAAATGTTGCTTGTTATAGAGGAACACTATTAATTTTAGTAATATGTTCTAATAAAAAATTTCAAAAATACTCAAAACTAGAGAATAAAGTAGAGATCTATAGAAGCATATTCTATTGCCATAATTGTCAGTTCTTAGCCACTTTTGTGGCTACAAGTGTCCCTCACCCCCCAATTATTGAGTGACTCTAAGCCATTGTCTCATTCTGTATTTTAAAAATATTTTCAGATGATAAAAGACAGCTATAATATTATTATCATATCAAAATATCACCAAAAATTCAACTAACATTACTATTCACTTTTCCTAATTATCCTATAAAAGTATTTTTGTTTGATATTCACTTTCTGTATTTGGTCTGCTCAAAACAAGATCCTAACAAACTCTATACTTTACATTAGGTCAATGTGAGTCAAATCTCTTTAATTCTCTTTTCCTTTTTTATTTTCTATCTTCCTTTTTTTATTTTCTTATAATCTGCCTATGGAAGAAATTGGCAATTTTTTCTCCTCAGAGGTTTCTTTTGATTTAATTTTTTTCTGACTGTATCTCCTTGTATGTTTTAACATGTCTGCTTGCCTGCTGTGTCCTCTACTTCTTATAAACTGGTAGTTAAATATGAGTCAGACTTATTGTGATAAAATATCCAATTTTCTCTTATTTTGTGATGCTATTGACCCTTTATTTTTTTCCATTATTTCACTGAGCTTGAAAAAAATGTACTGTAAAAAATTAGAGTATTATTTTAGAATTACAGGATTATTAGAATTATTTTTATTAGATATATGGTTTTTTAAAAGAGAATATTTCCTTCATCAATTTTTTTTTTTGCTTCTGTCATGCAACAGGCTGTAAATAAGAGCAGGTTATTTACCAGTATCCATAACACTGAGTGACTAGTTTTATTGACCAATGAGGAGTTATAATAAGCACACATTTAATATGTTTCAACCAATCGTAGTTATTACTCTTGTTGATGCCCAGTTGCCCTGCGGGAGCCTCTTCAAGTGGACTTTTTGTCTTTTCAAAATGACTTCAGTTGCTTTTTCATTAGTTCCCTCTTCTCTAATATTGAAAGATGTTCAACTTCATTTAGTGTATTTCCAGCCCAAAGTTTGAAATCAGCCATTTATCAGCTGATCTCTGACACCCTTCAGACATCAGTTACTTTTCAAGACACACACTATTTAAAGGCCACATTTAAGCAGCAGGGCGCTCCCTGTTCCTGAGAGCACCATGCTGCTGATTCTATCTGCTGACTTTTATTATCGTGTCACTTAAGTGCTCTTTGTTTATTATCAATTCCACATTTTTTTTGTACTGGAGATTGAAGCCAGGGTCTCCTGCATGCTGGGCAAATGCTCTCCCACTGAGCTACATCTCCAGCCCTGTTTTTAAAACTTAACTTTGAGATAGTGTCCTGCTAAATTCGCCGGACTGGCTTCAAGTTTGTAATTTTTCCTCAGCCGCCTGTGCAGGCACGCACCGCCACACCTGGCTCTATTCTCCACATTTCTGAGTGTTTGAAGCAGTACACCTTCCTGTACTATAAACGTTTTTGTTTTATACTGGGGTTTTTTTTTTATTTGCATCGTTATTTTCTTTGTTCTAAAATTTTGATTTCAATTTTCTCTCACCATTATCAATTCATTCTTCCCTTTATTATCACACATTTTAATTAGGCTCAATACTTCCTGTAACTTTTTAAAGTATTTAGAAAATGGTATATAGAATTTTTATTTCCATTCCTGTTAAAATTCCTTACTTCAAAGGCTATTTTGTGCATTTGTTTTATCCTGTTTCATTTCATAATGAAACATTTTATAATGTGCTTTTCATTGTTTTTCACTCATTTTTGTGGTCCATCCCATCAGGGCTTACTACTTGCTCAAAAATAGTAGAAGAAGAAAAAGACTGGAGGGTGCAGAACAGACACCTCTGGCATCTTCGATTCATTGTGTATTCTTTAGAAATCTACCAAAATATACACAATAATCCGCCCTGTAAGGACACCCATGCTCCTATAACATGTAGTCATTCTTGCCTTGAAAACAAGCTGATAACTTTGCCCGAATTTTTTTTTTTTTTTTTTTTTTTTGTGGTGCCGGGGATCAAACTCAGGCCTTTGCGCTTGCAAGGCAAGCACTCTAATCACTGAGCTAAATCCACAGCCCCTACTTTGCCCAGATTTGACAGAACTTCCAGCCCCAAGGATCACAGTAAATTCCACTTTACCTCACAGGTTTATTTCTCATGGATTTTTAAAGTTCTGCTAAAAGAGATTTCAGGAGCTGTTTCTATAGCCCGTGCTGTCTGCCTTTCATGCTTCCACGGTATGTTTACAGTTTATTTCCACGAGGTTACCATTTGTTGTTTGAAACATATTATTCATCGGGCTTTTCAGGAATCCTTCCTGTGTTTTTAAAGAGAGTGTCGTTTTCTACAGCTGGGAGGACAACAGGGTTCCACACAATGAGAGAATACTTTTTGTCTGATCACAGGTTTAAGTCACAATTACTCTCCAATTTTCTTTTAGGTGGAAGTACATTTTTAAACCTACTTCACATCTGTCGTATTTACTATTGTGCTTGAAACCCTGTCAGCAGGTATCAGTACTGTTTCTATGTTCTAATAATTTTCTCTTTTCTCCTTAGATATACTCTTGGATCGAAGAGGTCATATCTCTCAACAGTCCTCAGTTGCTTCCCAAGGATGGTCCTTCCACAGTCCTATGTCAACACCTCCTTCTTCCAGCCACCTGCTTTCCTCATGATCGGCATCCCAGGGCTGGAGGCGCTTCATGGCTGGATATCCATACCCTTCTCCTCCATGTACACTGTGGCGCTCACTGGAAACTGCCTCATCATCCTGGCTGTGAGGAGGACCCCCGCCCTGCACCGGCCCATGTACTACTTCCTGTCCATGCTGGCCCTCAGTGATGTGGGCCTCACCCTGTCCACTCTGCCCACCACACTGTCTGTGCTCTGGTTTGACTATCGGTTCATCAGCTTCGATGCCTGCCTGGTCCAGATGTTCTTTCTGCACTCCTTCTCTGTGGTGGAGTCTTCTGTGCTCCTGGCCATGTCATTTGACCGCTTTGTGGCCATCTCCAACCCCCTGCGCTATACAGCCATCCTCACAAATAATGTCATCATCAAGATTGGGGTGGCCATTGTAGCTCGAGCCACTCTGTCCCTCTCCCCAGTGCCCTTCTTGCTGAAACGACTGAACTTTTGCCCCGGCAAGATCATCTTGTCACATTCATTCTGTTTCCATGCAGATGTCATGAAACGGGCTTGTGCAGACATCACTGTCAACATCCTGTATGGGCTGTATGTGGTTCTGTCCACTGCGGGTCTAGACTCCTTGCTTGTTGTCCTGTCCTATACCCTTATCCTTCACACAGTGATGGGGCTGGCATCTCCCAGGGAGAGGGTCCGAGCCCTCAACACCTGTGTTTCTCACATCTTAGCTGTGCTGGTGTTCTACATCCCTGTCATAGGTGTGTCTGTGATCCACCGTTTTGGGAGGCACCTGCCCCGCCTTGTGCATGCTCTCGTTGCCTACGTGTACCTGGTGGTGCCTCCTGTGCTAAACCCCATCATCTACAGTGTCAAGTCCAAGCCCATCAAGGAGGCTGTGCTCAGAATTCTGAGGAGGAAAGGCCAACACTGATGACATTTGAGATATAATAGTATCTGGGTAAAATAAAAGAGACCGCTGATGCTTCATGGGAACCAGCTCGGCTCAGTGCACACTGAACATCCTAGTCCATGCTCAGATAGTGGAAAGACCTTCAAGTTTATTTATGTTGCAAAGTTAAACTCAACATTTACTTCATAAAGAAATGGTGATGAGGACTGAAGACTTGTAAATATGTAAAACACAATCCTTTATTTCCAGAAATTTACAAATATACGAGGAAAAAGGCATGTAAAGCCACAACCAGTCTACAGACTAATCAAGGCCACTAATAAAGCTCCAGGCAACAGATTATCAGGAAGAGCAAATCAGTAGTTTACAGAAGTTGCCTGGGAAGTTTGGGAAACTTCTAAATCAAATATAATAATTTTTTATTTCACCTGGAAAAACATACGCATTTTTTCTGGGCCAAGTAGAAATTGAGTAAGTAAAAGAAATATCTAGGAAAAATAGCAATCTGAAAAGAAGTCTCCACATTGTGAAGAAGTAAATATGTTTGAGGAAAAAGTTTGCTTTCTTGCCTACCTTTGTCCCTCTCCCACTTGTTATACCATTTTAGGCTTTGCGGTGGCACAGAGTTGAAGAAGAAATAGTAGGGGATGAAGCTAGGAGGTAAGTGATCAATTTGCACAGGATTGCACATACCATGCTAAATAGTGCAATATGTACTTAGTACATAAAAATCACTTATGAAATATTTTTATCATAAAATAACTTAGTAGCATGAATTGCACACAAGAAGTGTGTTGCGTATATGAACAAGACTGGAACCTAGAAGTCTAATCATTTAAATCTCTTATCTATACTATCCCTCTGACCTACAATTTCAGCAGAAGAAATAAATAAAAGATGCTTTGGAATCAAGGGGCAAGCTAGCGTTTATTGTTAGGAGAATGTATAGTAAATGAAAGTTTTCTGTGGTCCAGTTCTGTTTCATTCTTCTCCTTAGTCCTAGTCCTCCTGATATATTGCCTTAACTTACTAGCTTTCCTTCCAGAAATGTTTGTTGCAGACATAAATGTGTCATCAGGTGCTATAGTGCCACCTGCCTCAGTACCAATTCTTCCTGTAACCTCTTTCAGGAAGTGTCTTTTATGCCCCCATTTTAGATCTCCAGGTTTTCCTTTCCCACATCCTTCACTTTATTTCACTTGGAATTAAAAGCCTTACATTGCCTTTGGCTTCCTTAGGAGTATGAAAGGCAGCAACACAATGTGATTCTGTGGCAGCTTCATTTCCTTTGAATCAAGTCTAAATTAAAAGGCTCTAAGATTCCAGGCAAGAAGAACTTTGAGGGTTTTGGGTCTGAAACATAAACAATGAACAACAATACTAAAACCTTAAATTCATGGTATAAGGTGGTCCTCTCCCAAATTCAGTTCTGCCTATATTCAGAGACTCAGACACAGTAGAAGGAGGTGGCCCTCCTCATGTGCCTCCATTGTGTCCCAAGCAAGCTATCACAACTTAATTTAAGGAGTGGTATAAAAAAGTGCATTAACATGAATAGATACAGCTCAATGACTCAGTAGTCACTTAAACTTTTCTGAACTAGAAATAGTCCAGTCGCAAAGGGATATGAAAATTCTGGAAACACCAAAGAATGAATTTGGGGCAGGGGGCTGGGGGTTAATGATTCACAAAGAGCTTCAACTTATGAGGTGTTACTAAAAGAAAAATGGCACCAAAAATTAAACAGAGGCTTTAGACCTACATGACATCAAGCCAAGAAGGGTGGTACACACCTGTAATCCCAGCTTTGGGGGAGGCTAAGGCAGAAAGGTCACAAGTTTATCAAAACCCTGTCTCAAACCACGAACTAAAAAGGGCTAGGCATGTAGCTCAGCGGAAGAGTGCCACGGGACTTTATCCCCAGTACCACACACAAAATGCACAGGAAATCACTGAGCATCAGTCAGTATTGCAAAACATCAGAATAACATGATTTGCTGGAAAACTAGAGATATACTGGCAAGTAGGATGAGAACAGGTATAAAAGGGAAGGGAAAGTGCAAGGCCCTGAGTTCAATCCCCAACCCCCCCAATAAATAAATAGATAGATAGATAGATAGATAGATAGATAGATAGATAGATAGATAGACAGATAGAGGGAGAGAGGAGGGAAACCTGCTCTAGGATAATGCGTTATTCGAAGTAGTTTGGACTTTATTTATGAGACAACAAAAGACCTTTAACAGAGTCTAAGGAGGAGATTAAGACAATAAGAGTTGTGTTTGGCAAAACTCCTGTAAACTACTTGGGATTTAGGACTGAAGCAAAAGATGTCCAAGATAAAGAGAAGAGTGTGGGCCACTGGTGTTCACCCTTGCATGGCTGCCCACCCTCACATTGTAGGGTTTACTTCTTTTCCTACTTTTACTTGGCCCAAACTTACTTGCAGAACTTGTTTCTATTCCTGCCTTTAGTAAAACTTTGCCACCATTAAAAAGAAATTTTTTCATAAACGCAGTTCTTTCTGGAGTGAGATGGAATCTTAACGTTGTTTTGATTTGCATCTCTCGAATGACTAGTGATGTTGAAGATTTTTTCATATATTTATTTGCCATTTTTATTTCTTCATCTGAGAAATGTTTATTCATTTCCGTTGCCCATTTTTGGATTGGGTCTTTCAATTTGAGAGGTTTAATTTTTTTGAGTTCTTTGTATATTCTAGATGTTAGACTATAAATGTGATGAATGTGATCATTATATGTGCAATGTCTGGTACAGAGCATTGGGCATCAGAATAAAGACCACGAGACATGTTTATGAAACATTTCTAGATAAAATCTAGAAAAATAACCTACATTTAATATTATTCAGACTTCCCTAAGATCTGATAAAGGTCCAAGCAGCTGAGATAGTAGGTCCAGAAGCAGGAGGACTCAACTTTCCAAACTAACTTTGCAACCAGATCTCCTAAAGAGATCAGCAGTTTTTTCCTTCATCTGAGTTCTTGCTCTAGACCCTTCCAGAGAACCTAGTGAGTATCCACGAAATAAATCACCAGAAATCTGGCCTAGAGGTTAGGAGTTTCCTACTAAACATCAGGAAGGGAGTGGTGGTTAGGTAGTGATAGTGTGTGTACTGAGATTCATGAAACAATTCAGTCAGTCAGGATCAAATTCATGAATCTTTGTCCTTCTAAAATCTAGGATAATGACTGCATCCCAAGAAAAATTTAAAATGGGTCTGAGTCATCTGTTTATTATCTATTATGCTTCCAAAAAGATTACAAATATAAAGCAGAAACACGTATTTATCTTGTGTCCATCCAGAAGCATGCACACAGGTGCGTATTTAATATCTGAAACAAAAACACAAAATGCTAATGATGTTTCTTAAACTCTTTTAAAATAACTTTATTTGAGGTATTTATTATATTTTTTATATTTTCAGATTGTATGAGGTATTTTATTACAATGATCATATATTGCTTTCCTAATTTAAAAAAAAATTCTGTCTTTTCTCCTTACTCTTTTCTCAATCTCAATACCAGGGCACTTCTGAGAGATCAGCTTTCCTCTTTATAATTCAAAGTGAATAAAGGCTGTACTGACCTAGCTCATGTTCCTGGGTCTCTTGGCCACCACTCACCTGGGCCTAGCCAATTCCATTTTGGCCACAGCCCTCATCTCCTGCATCACAGTCCAAGAAATTCTAACGCTACACTGCCTCTATGCCCCTTCTACTAGGTAGGCCTCCGTGCTACTAGCTACAGCAAAAAATCCTGGTTGGCAATGTGCTCTGCTATTCACTATGCTGCCCACCTCTCATATTTACCTGCCTCACTTGGGCTCTGTTAAGACTCTCCCCATGAGTGGTGATCTCAGTTCCTTCCCAGTCCACTCATACTATGCTTGTACAGTGCCCACCACACTCCTAGAAGTGCTGTGGCCGGCTTGTGGGGCTCCCAGGTGGGCCACAGGGCCAAACTCATGCAAAGTACAGCAGCAAGGATGCAGCCTCCATTGCCCTTTCCCTTGATGTGGCTAAATAACCTTCAGCACATGACCTTCTCCTGCAGGAGAGGTCAAAGCCCTGAGGACATGTGGGGACATGTGGTGCCTGTGTATACACTCCCTTCACTTTCTCCCAGCCCATCCTTCCCTCAGTCTTGCTCCCAGTCCAGCCACACAAGATACGGCCCTACTCAGGCTCATGGTGCCTCTTGCTCTTGACTCTCTGGTGTATGGTAATAAGTTCTGCCATTAGTCCATGGGCTGCTGGATGGCCTCAGCTGCTTCTCTTCCTAAAGGGTCTCTCAGATATCCCACACTCCACTGCTAATCACAATATTTCCCAAATAATCCACTGTTCAGGAGGTCCTGCTTTCACAGCACAGATACAGTGCCAAGAAGAACAAGACCTATTGGAATTAAAGCCATGAGATCTATCAGCGGGACGTTCCTCAATACAATACTGAATGAGTAGCAGACAGGATTAAATACCTCCTCTAGAATATGCGAACCTCCAGAAATGCCTAACACACTATCTTACTGTCTATCAGTCCTGTCATATGCTATAGAATTGGATGTAAAAGTCTTAATGATTTTTGAGCTTATGTGATCCTGTGCAATCTACTGGTCCTTATGGAATATCAATTTCTCCATTGGTACAACGAGGATACTGACAATATTTCTGCCCAAACTAAAAGTTTGATTTTAAAAATTAAATAGGGAAAAGAGAGTCCATGGGCTGTGAAAACTCTCAGAACAGAGTGTGTTATCTTTCATTCTGTGAACAAAGTGTAGACCAATGTAGTTTTTTAAGGCTTTATTTTCAACCTTGTCAGGGCCCAGTGCCCAGAGGAAAAGCATTTAATTCTTCTCGGTTGAGGCTGTCTTGAAGAAGGAAAGCCAGGCATCTCTCCTTTCATGATGTCCAGAAAGATTGGGAATTCTGAAGAGGAAGTTAGATTTTCAGATAGGTGATTTAATTTTATTAGATTCTTGTGTTTATTTTCCCTTTGTCATGCTTAGGCCTTTGGCAAATGTCCTTTAGGCACACTGTCCTTATCTCAGAATGCTGTGGACCACCAGCAGAAGCGACTTTATTCTGGACTGGATGGTAAAATAAGAAGTAATGACTCTCCAGCCACCACTACAGCAGAGTTTTAATAACTACAGGAAGCAAAACAAAGGGGAATATAACATGGAAAAACGGAGATTGGAGGTGTATGGTCCTGCCATTCCTTTCCACATGAAGAATCCCCAAACAGTTTCATCTCTGAAGGATCTCAATTGTACTCTGTTAAGGGAGATTTTTTTTTTTTCTTAATACTGTCTTCCAAAACAATGATATGAAAAATCTGAACTGGGGGACTCTGAACAAAAAGAAATGTGTTCAGTGACTCTTAGGAATCTGTCATGTGTGTAGTCACATGGAAAAGACGGAGGATGCGCTGTCGGATCTGCTTCGTTTTCACTCCATAGACAATGGGGTTGAGCACAGGAGGAACCAGCAGATAGATGTTGGCCATGATGACAGGCAGGAGAGAGTCACGCCGCTTACTAAAACGGTGCACCATAGACAGTCCGATGAAAGGCACATAGAATATGAAAACTGCACAGACGTGGGAGACACAAGTGCCAAAGGCCTTTGCCTGGGCTTCACGTGTCAAACCCAACACAGTCTTCAGGATGAGTAGATACGAAAAGGAGATGAGAAGGGAATCCAGGCCAATGGCAGAGATGATGACAATGAGGCCATAGATGACACTGACATGGATGTCGGCACAGGCCAGCTTCATGACATCTTGGTGTAGGCAGTAGGAATGCGAAAGGACGTTGGAGTGGCAGAAGGGTAACTGTTTGATGAAGACAGGCAGGGGAGCCATCAGCGCAGCGCCCCGTACCACGGCAGCCATGCAAATCTTGGTGACACGAGGCAATGTAAGCACAGTGGCATGGCGTAGTGGATGGCAGATGGCCACATAGCGATCAAAGGCCATGGCCAGCAGCACTGTGGACTCCATGCCAGACAAGGAATGGATGGCAAACATTTGTACCAAACAAGCATCAAACTGGATGGTAGTGGAATTGAACCAGAAGATGGCCATCATTTTGGGCATGGACGAGGTGGAGATGAGGATGTCCAGGCCAGAAAGCATACAAAGAAAGATATACATGGGCTCATGTAGGCTGTGTTCAGTTCGCACGATGTAGATGATCATCAAGTTACCTAGCACGGCAATAAGGTAGAGTGAGCACAATGGGAAGGCCAACCAGAACTGAACCTCTTCCAAGCCTGGGAGGCCTATTAGAATGAAATATGTGGCACTGGATTCATTGCCAGTGGGGACCACCATAGTGAAGGAGCTGGGCTGTGACCAGTGCCAGGCACGTAGAGGCTGGAATGCAAAGACAAGCCATTGTCAGGTTCTCCAGAGTCCCAAAGCTACAACTCCCTCCTCCCGATGTCCTATTCTCTTACCCAAACCCTAATTCCATTACCCATCCAAACTCTGATCCTATTCTAAACTCAGCCTAACAATAAGTCAAGCACCAAATGCAAATTCACCCACTCCTACTTGCTAACCCCATACTTCCACCTGCAGAGTCAATCTTGACAACAAGTGAAATACTAAGACAAAATTGTGATCATATTTTAAATTATTTAGTTCTCAAAGAAAGGCTACTTACCAAATATGTCAAATAGGATAGATGGATAGATGATAGATAGATGATAGATAGATAGATAGATAGATAGATAGATAGATAGATAGATAGATGATAGATAGATAGATAGACCGATAGGTGGATACAGAATCACTTCCTTTATCCTATTCTATCCTTTGCTCCCCTGTGCTCCACTGTGGTAAATTTTAATCATATCATTTCACCATTTTAAAGTGAATTCCAATATAAATATAATAATACTAGTACTAATGTAGATTAACTGAAACCTAACCTCATCACTAATCTATTGATCTCCCCACTTCTAGCCTTGACCGTAACTGTAATATTCATCCACTACTTACTGGCCATTTCAATCTTAACCCAAAATTAATAAAAATGACTTTATTACGATAAACCAAACTTCAATAAAAACCTGATGCTAATTTAATCCTGACTTCTAATTCTATATTTCAACCCGGCCCAAATGTGCAACCAAAGTTTTACACTTGTCGATAGTATTCTGGCTACATCATAAAAAAGGAATGATAACCACAGAGGATGCCATGAGTGTCCCAC
Source organism: Hystrix cristata (assembly GCA_004026905.1). NCBI lineage: Eukaryota > Metazoa > Chordata > Mammalia > Rodentia > Hystricidae > Hystrix > Hystrix cristata. The sequence goes on along the minus strand of PVJO010008967.1, from coordinate 43,722 downwards.
CCAGATCCAGACCAGCTGTCTTTCATTTGCAGCGGGTGTGGAGGGCTAAGGCTCACAGCGGTCCTTGGAGAGAACTATCCTCGCTAGGTGCCAATGACAGCCTGACATAAGAACACAAAAAGCCAGTCTGCTTGCCTCTAAGTGGAAGAGTATTGATGCTGGTAATTTGGATATGCCAAAGGGAAGCCGTAAAACTTCTTTTAAGTGAAAAGGAGAAAGTGTATCATAGGTATGTATGTGTAGGAAAAGACATAGTACATGTAGGGTTCAATGTCAGGTATCCACTAGGAGTCTTGGAACATCGCTACCCCAGTTAACAGGGGGCCTCTTTATGTCATTTGAGCAAGAGTCTCTCTCATGCTCTGCTTCTACGAGACCCACCCAGCCTGAGAGTGGAACAGACTCGTTTAGAATATGGAGCCTGAAATGGGGACATGAGGGGTACTGGAAGGATAATCGATCCTACTGCAGGGTTCAGGCTGAATCTGAACTGAATCTAGCTATAAATTGGAGACATTGCTCAGGTGGAAAATCAGACTTGGGTTGTTTCAGATTGCATCCTTCTGTTAAGAGAGTTAACTAACTCCCTTCCTCCCCATCCTTCCTCTCTTCTGTGAGGAAATATTAATGTACACCTAATTAGATCAGGTACATTTCAGTTTTCAAATATGTTTACACACACCACAGACCCCCTCTAGGACCCCTCATGGATACCAAAATCCACAGATGTTCAATTCCTTATATAAAATGGCCTAGTATTTGTGTATAACCTGCACACATCCTACTATATACTTCAAATCACCTCTAGAGTTCTTGTAATTCATAATACAGTGTAAATGCTATGTAAATAGTTGTTAAACGGTAATACAGCATAGCAAATATTGCACCAACACTGCAAAGCACTTTGTTTGTCAAAGCTTCCCAAGCAGCAAGGCCAAGGCTGAGGCTGGTTGCCAGCTGAGATCCAGCCTTGCTCAGCTTTCCTCCGCTGCTGCCCTCCTGCCCTGCTGCCCTGCTGCCCTGCTGCTTCTCAAGCATCACCCCTCGAGACAGTAGTTCCCCCTTAGCCATGATTCCACTTGCCATCATGCACGGTGAACTGAAGTCTGAATATATTAAAAAAAAAATCAAGAAATAAACATTTCACAAGTTTTAAACTGTATGCCATTCTGATTACTCTGATGAAATATTGTGCCACCCACCGTCCTGCCTGGGGCATGAATCATCCTCTTACCCAGTCCCTATCGTATGTGTCACCGGCCCACTAATCACTGCGTAGCCTTTTGGGTTATGGGCTCTACTTTCATGGTATCACAGTGCTCATGTTCAAGTAATCCTTATATTAGTTGATAATGGCCCCAAAGCATTTTTTATTATTTTCTTTGTTCAAGCTTTGTTGAGTAGATGAATATGGAGGGCTGACTCTGTGTGAGTGTATGTGTGTCTGTGTGTGTGTGTGTGTGTGTGTGTGTGTGTGTGTGTGTTTGAGCTGGGGTAGAGGTTTCTTATACAAATTATCAGAGTGTTTAAGTATAAGGCAGAGCTCATGCCGAGCACCAGAAGGGTTTGGACCATTCACCGGCTCAGGGTGTGTCAGGAACTCTATTCCACTGAGCTGTCACCCAGAGGTTACCCCAAACACACACCGAGCTCACTCAGGGAACTCTGGGAGCGTGAGTTTAGAACAGAGGATAGAGTTTGAGTCAATCCGCTGGATGGAGGAGGTCTAAGGCTAAAGAATCCTATTTAACCTATAACTCCAGGCAAAGAAGCCAAAGTCCCCAGTGCCCTCGCTCTCTATTGCTTCATTGTAGTGAAATCAGGAGCATTTTCATCCTCTCCTGTCTGCTGCTCCTCACTCCCTCTCCGATCATTAGTTCCTGGTCTCCCGTCTCGGTCTTCACCCTCCTCTGCTTGACCCTTACACACAACCTTAAATGATAACACTCTCAAAAATTGTACCTTTGGTGCTCTTTTTTCCTATAGTCTTTTCTTTTACCATCTCATTCCATTAAGTAAATTCATTTTCTTATGAATATACTCTTGATTCTCAAATCTGTTTCATGAGTCCTGAATTCTCTTTTGTGATCCAGATTCATAATTCTAAAATCTTACTAAAAAAAGCCTGAGATTATTCATCTTTAAAATGCTAATAACCCCTGCCCCATGGGGTCAATGTAAGGATTAAATGAAATGAGGAACAAAAGGCATTTAACACAACATCTCACATATACTAAGTACGAAAAATCATTCCTATTGTTATTGACTGTTTTCCTCCAGATTTCATTTCTTCTATTATGGTGGTCACCAGGTACACAGGCTAGATGGCAATTCTATCAGGTCAGGCTTCTACCATAACCTTCCTCTTTGGCACAATCCCAGCAATCTAACCAGATGACATCAGACCACTGCCTATTGTCTTAAAAAAATACTCTTGAAAACTCTAAATGGATCCTAGATTGAAGACTTCACTGCTGAAGACAAGGCTAACAGTGTCTTTCTGACTGTAGTATGAGCCTAGGTCTCTCCCCACCATCCTCACCGCGGCCCGCATGCTCCAGGCACGCTGGCATGCAAGCTGCCTCGTAAATGTGGCACTGATGTAGCTCCATGACTGTCCTTTTTTTACTTCTCACCTCTCATCCTTCTGTCATCCCAGATCTCCCTCCTCGACTCCCCACATTTATCTTTCACATCCTGGCTTACTTACTTTATCCTGTGCTACTTTTCCTAAGCATCTTTCCCTTGGGTGTGATTAAATGTTTCCTGCTCTGTGCTCCCAAAGTACTTTACTCAGATCTCATTTTATATATTTACCCTCCTGATAAAAATAAATATAATTATGGCTATATTTATTTCAGCCAAATCATGACCTCCTTAATGCCAAAGATCCTATTATATTTATTAATCTGTGTTAAGTTCGTGTTTATTGAACGAAAATAAACTTTATCAATAGAAGAATGCCTCAGTGATCATCTAATGAGGACGGCACGGCCAAGGGGTAGGGAACACTTCCAGATGTCTGAACTTAAGACACTTTTTTGAGAGGGACGAAAGAATGTTTGCAAGGTCAGTTCAAGGTAGTCTTAGGTTCAGAACGAGAATCTTCAGGGTCAAACAGAAGAGTCTTTTTTTACCCAGGAAGCCAGAGCACGTGAGAGGATACACAGAAAACATGCAGCTACAACATCGTGTATCTAACAGATGCAGAGGACATGTGGGACAGCTTGTGCTGAAAAAAGGGGAGACCAGGACCCCTAACTGGAGACATCAGCAAGAAGGCGCTGATGCTTCAGAGGGCCAGGTGCCCTTGCCGTCTAGCAATTTCCCACGTACACACCTGCCAGGGTAGGCAGATTCCACAAGATCAAAAGTGCACTGTGTTAGGAAATATACATACTGAGAGAGAATCATGGATTACCATGTGCAACCCCATTGCCTCTGAGGGTAGATTGATGTGAGCAGAAGCATGGGGCTAGGAATGTAAGTGGTGGCTCTAAATAATGCAGAGAAGAATAAAAACCTCATAGCTAGCACTGCTGTGAAATTATATGAGATGAAGCATGCCAAATGCGTTGTAAAAATAATCACAGTGCATTTTCCATAAAAATGGGAAACAAGGTCTACGAAAATGTATGAAGCTTCCAAACATTTATTTCCCCCAATCTATCACCTCAATCACTTAACCTGTATATATATATTCGTTCTGCGCACACAAACACACACACATGTGCACACACACACATGCACACACACTCATGTACTGATAGCAATCAATTTTTCACAATGGCAAGACTGGGTAATGATATAAAGATGCAAGAAATCAAAAAGAGGAAGAGTCAGCTGGCCTGCAAGAAAGGTGCTTGGGAAAGCCCAAATACCACTCCTCAGACCGTCGACCCTGAGGCACCCCAGTCTACCAATCTCCCCAACAGACAGGAGAGAGAAGAAATGTCTTCCAGGTGGTCTTCCATCCTCAACATCTGCTAGTAATTAGAACCATTTGTACACACTCAAGAGATGATTTAGAGCTCAGGAGAAAGTTGGAACTAAATCACTCCTTTTCAAAAACAAAACACAACTAAGGAAAAATAAACTAAGAAAGTACATTTTTCTTTTTATTATTTTTTTACAAAGCCCACACACTGTCCTAATCCCCAAGAAATAGCTTGGTGCTCAAAATTTTCTCTAAAAAGTCAAACCATCTTAGCAAGTCCTTGAAATGTTCCTTGGAGAACTATGAAGAACATCTTAGATGTTTCTCAGGAATTGAGGAGTAGGCACCACCAACTACACAGAGTAAAAATGTGCTTTGAGGCCCTCAGTCCTTTTTCTTCCTCCTCTCTGGCCTTCAGGACTCTGCCCTCTAGCGCCAGCTCAGCACTCCTTACCTGTTCATGTCCACATTCCTCCCCAGCTCTGGATCCCTTTTTTCTTCTAGACCCACAGAGAAGCAGATGCAGAGGAGGACCAGGGCTCTTCATCTTTTCTTCTGTTCCGCCAGACACTCTCAACACTGATTTTGTTGTTTCCATGGTATTAACAGACCATTGAGTGCATACAAAATGCCACTGTACCAACTGTCAAAATATTGTCTGTAACCCTACAAAAGTTCTGCGTGATAGGCAATCTGTACGTCTTCTCTACATTGTAGATGAAAAAGCTGAGGCTCCAAGAAGCTGAAAAGCATTCCCAGTGTTTAATAGTTGACTAATAAAGTAGAAACTTCACCTAGACAAGCCCAAAACCTGAATGCTTTCCCTTATTCCACAATTTAGGTGCTGTACCATGCTTTCCGGAATGTAACAAAAAGTGCCCAGGGGCAAGGTAAAAGAGGTGCTTCCAAGTGGGACACCTGGCCCAGGCACAATCATAGAAGGATAACCAAGAGAGCAGTAAAGAGGACTTTCCTGGATGGAAACTCAAGGTGCCTTCCTCCTCTGCCAGCCCCAACTCCCCTATCTGTGATATGGGCAGGTCCCTCATTGGTAATTAAAAAGCTTTGTCCTCTACCAAATATCTCCTTCTTATCTAATTAGAGTCTCTCATCAATCCGTCAAGTGAGTACTATTAATCCCATTTGGCAGATAAAGATGTTGAAGTTTAGTTAGAGCTCTAAGTGCCAAATCCTTATGTTTTCTGGTATCCTACTAACCTGCCTCTCTCCCAGTCTCCTTAAGAACAGTCAGATACTTTATAAGGACAGTGTTCATGTCAGTCTCCCAGACACCCAAAATAAAGGACTCATGAGTCAAGGGACCTTTCTGCGCCTCAGCTCTCTCTACTTAGGTTCAGTGCAAAAAGGATGGGGGGGACAGGGTGGTTTCTGTCATTGTCTGGGCTAAACACACATTATGTCTGTGCTCACAGTAATGGACAGGGGACTGTGGTGTTATTTCAAGTGTTTGTGGGAATATTTGGAGGAGAATACTCTTGAAGGTAAGATCAGACCTACGTGGCTCTTACTGCTGGACCCAGAGAGGCAAGACAGACCTCAAGGGTGACGCTGTGACTGTCAAAGACCGCAGGAGCCTGACATCTCATTCTCAGAGAGAGACGTTGTCCTCACACTTCATTAGGGTAGTATTCCCAAAGAATCCCACACATGCAAATTATCTGCACCTGCTGTGCCCCATGCCTTGCTTGGATCTGATGAAGCAGGTGAAGGATCTTGACCAATGTTTTTTAAATTGCTAAAATGAGGGGTTGGGGATTTAGCTCAAGTGGTAGAGCACCTGCCTAGGAAGCACAAAGCCCTGAGTTTGATCCCCGGCACCAAAAAAAAAAAAAAAATTGCTAAGATGATAATTGGAAAGATGAGAGTACAATTTCTAATCCAAAAATGACTGTGAAGCTCCTACCCTACTCTACTCACTCCAGTCAGACTGGTCCCCTAAAATCACCCCTACATTAACTTCCAGGTTTCAACTCCCCACCACTGCTACCACCACCACTTTCTGAGTAGGACCACTGAAGTGTTCCATGGGCTTGCAAAGCTTTGCCTACTTATCAGTGCCCTGTAGAGCTAATTGGGTTTGCACCTGCTTGCTGGCAAATGCAAGAAAAGCAAAATGCCTGATAGGGAATTTCAATCAGTACACTTGAATTTTTTTTTCAGCAATCATTGACTGGCTGACTCCTCTGTGCCACTCTGTGCTCTAAGCACTGAAGACACTGAAGAAGAAAGTAAACAAAGGCAGAGGTCCAGTCCTCTGGTGTGGGGAGAAATTGAGGCAAACACTCAACCATCATAGCACATTGTGATAAGTACTAGGACAAGTTAAGCACCAAGATCTCAGGAGCAAAGAACAAGAGCTCGCCAAACTTTTAGGCTCAGAGGGCTTCCCTGAAGAGGTGACGCCGAGTGATGGCCTGCAGAGCAAACTGCAGGCAACCAGGGAATTAGGTGGGTGTAGAGACAGGAGCACACAGCTAGCAGAAAAAAAAAAAAAACAAATTGAGTATCAAAAGTGGAGATCAAACACTGGACAAAATAGGTGAGATCATGCTCTCATGTGGCTCACATATGGGGACGGAAACAACACAAAGTAAAGAAATGGGCAAGAAAATTTCAGATAAAGGCAAGTGCACTACAGACAAGAGAAATGATAAGATAAAGATGGAGTTGAGCCACAGACCAAAGAAAGCCTCTCTGAGGAGGTGGCGTGTGAGCTGAGAGCTGTGTGATGAGAAAGTGCCAGCCCTTCTCAGAGTTGAGGAAAGAGCTCCCCAGGCGTGGGAGACCACATGAGGAAAACAGTCTAGTAGCTCTTGGAAGAGACAGGCCACGGTGGTCAGAAGACAGGAGAGTTTAAGATCAGGTCAGAGGGATGCAAAGACCGGGAGAGGTGACAGTTGTTTGTGGGACATGCAAGGAGCTTTGGATTGACACTGAGCGAATGGAGAAATTTAAGCAATGGACTTGACCTAATTTATTTTTGAAAGCGCGCGCTGGCAAAGCGAAAGAGAACATACCTTGTTTGGAAAGCTGCAAGCACTTTATTGTGGCTGGGGAAAAGAGTACAACGGCAGAAGTGACTGCAGGGTCACTAAGCCACTTTTTAAATAGTCTGAAGACTGAACCCTGATACTAGGCTCAGACTGAACCAGCCTTGAAGCCCCAGGAAGATCACCAAATCCCAATCTCAACCACAGCCTAACTTCTGATGCAAAGTATAGGAAGAGTGCCTACCCCTGCTCAGAGCGCACAAGACAACTCTACCCAAAGCCTGATCTTCGGTCATAGATTGAGCTTCAAACACACTAACACCAGGGTTGGCCCTGTCCACACACTTAAACCAGTCCAACCCCAATCTAACCACAGCAAAATCTGTTCTCTCCCATTCACATTCATACATGCCCCTGCCAGTCTTTAGAGGGGTGTCCCAGTACACTGATCTTTGAAAAATTGCTTGAAAACTATCCTTAGGCAACACTGAACACCCAATGCTTCCCTTCACATGCAAACATAGAAGTTACTAAGACTGGCATCCTTTGAGGGGAAGGCTTCCTCCACATCCCAGCCCCACCCTGTACACTGAGCTGATTCTACACAGCCTGGTTTCTCATCCTCTTAGCCAGCCCAGTGGGAGATCCCAGCTCTAAGTAACCCCCATGCTCTGACATACTCCCTGGTCTCCTGACTCACCTCAGCTGTCCTGCAGGAGAGTGTGTCCGTCTTCCCAGCAGAGAGGTCTGGCAGGCTGCACTAAAGCCCAGCCCTCTCTGTCTCCACCTCCTCTTCCAGATTTCACTGGCCAGGCTTATTTATTCTCAGTCTTCTCTCCTCCTTCCTGCTCCTCCCGGCTGGACATACACGATTTCGTCCAGAGGATCCCTCAGCAGATACCCCTCACAGGCCAACCGTGGTTCTGAATTTCTTCTCGGCTTCCACATCCTAGGGGTGTGGGGAAGGAGGGGCAGTGGGTAGTGTAGGTCTCTGGAGTCCTCCTCAAATGGGCCTTCGAGAGCTGGCATATATATGTGTCAGTTCTCAATGTAAAGTCAGAGTAAGAAAAGACTAATGAAACTCATGTTTTTTGCCCATGACCATTCTGAGGATCTTTTTCCAAGTTTCTTCATATCGCACTCAGTCAGAGGAAAGACTAGGTAAATTTTCAAAAAGACCTCGTGATTAAGTGTCAGCCTTTTTCCACCCTGAGACTTTCTCCCCGTCTTTCCTTTGGTAGACCCCGAACCCAGTGCACCCAAAGTCCTAGGGCTTCCTTTCTCCCAGGCTCTGGCTCCTGTGTCTGACCAACTCATTACTAGGGTCCCCAGGGACACGTCCTCCCATTCCCTGGCCTTAGTGTACTGAATTTCTGGCTGAGGAAGGACAGTTTTTTCTTTAACCTTCCCTACCCCCAACACCAGCCATATAAGACCAATGCCATCTGATGTCTCTCTTGAGGGCAAAAATAGTAAGAGAATTTTTAGACGGTTAGAGAACCATTTGAATGTGAAACTAAATACCTTAAATTTTGAAAGAAGTTAAAACTATGTCTATAATAAAGCTTCGTGATTTTTCTTCTGTTTATCGTTATTTTTTTTTTTTTTGAGCTGGGGCTCGAACTTGGGGCCTTATGCTTGTAAGGCAAGCACTCTAACTGCTGAGCTAAATTCCCAGCCAGGGTTTATCCTTATTTTTAACTCATTAGAATATTGGTTATGTGTTCACAACATAAGGCGCACTAACTCAATAAACACAGACAACGTCAAACAAGACTTGTGCAAATCATACCACATCAAAAGCACTGATTACACTTATGGCTTCTCATAATAGATATTATATAAAAGAACGATAATATTCAAAAGAAAGGAGAACTAGAAAGGGAGAAGGGGAAAAGAAGGAAGGGAAAAAGGAAAGAAAGGGGAAAGGGAAAAGATGGAAAAATATAAATAAATCTGCTGTAAATAGGGAAGGGTGGGGGAGTGGAAGGGAGGGATGGGGAAAGAGAGGGGGAACCAAAATACATCATGTACAGGTACAAAACAGCCATGATGAATGTGATCATTATGTGTACAATGTACCAATACATGTTCTTGGTTAAAAAAATTTTTTTTTAATTTTTTAGAAGTACTGATTTCAGGGGCTTCTGGTTAGGCATCTCTGTTGCCTCTGCTGATTCCCCCATTAGTTTAGAAGATGCAAGAAGATGCAAAATTCCCTAGGGACTTCTACTTCCATCCAAGATAGAATAACAGGAAGTAATATCAACCCGAAGAAATGAAAAAGCAGACAAGCTACATAAAACAATGATTTGCAATACACTAGGCATCAGTCAATAAAGGACAACGAGACATGAGACAAGGTAAAAAAAAGGTGATCCACAGTTTGCCAGCTTGCTGCCTTGAGAAAGTTTCTATGCTGCAGCAAAGGCAAAGTGAATACAGGAGGAAATATGGAGGACTCCTTGGATTGAGTGATAAATTGAGGGCTCAGGAAGACCAAGCCGGTTGTATTTGAAAGTATCAGAGATGAGAGAGACACACAGAGAGGGAACACCAGAGGTAAGTAGAAGTTTTTCCTCAAGAATTCAGCCACAAATATACGCCAGTGATCAAGCTTCCTAAAGCTAGGGAAGGAATCACTTAAAAAGATTAGATGTAACCTTAAATTTTAAAGTAAACTTAATCCCAGTGTTCTGGGATGAGAGTAATAAACCTGAGCTTCTGCAGAAGCCACCTTGAAGGAACACAGATCCTCTCATTTGGTCTCTAAGGCTCATTGGAAATGTTTTGTTTTTTTTTTTTTCCCAGACTAGGTGCACCATTCTATGTGCTAACTGATGGGCTTGGAAGGGGGAAGGTCATAGGGAGAGAATGTGGATGCTGGTTGTCTCGAGCGTCGCTTCCTGGCTCCCGTGCAGATCTCTCAGCCTTCTGGCCAGATCTTCCAGCTGGCCAGTACAGTCTCGCTAGCCTCCGAAGCCAGCCCTCGGGCTTCCTGGCACAGACCCTTCAAGTCTTCCACCGTGGGTTCCTCGGCCTCCTGATACGGACTTGCACAGGTCATTACTGTGGGCTCCAGGTCCAATGCATTCTTCTGCATTTGACTTTTGGGGTGAATACTGTAAGATAATCCTATAAATGTATGCGTCCTGTATTAAATCTATTCCTTTGCAAATACTGACTAATACCAACAATAAATTGGGATAGCCACACATAGCCACATTGCTAAAACACTGCAAAATGTCAGGCCCCCACTCACATAGACCCCAATGTGAAGGTCGTTCTCAAAAACTTGTACAACAGAACAATCATAAATGTGATTATTTATTACATGTTTACAACACTTCGCAGTTTACAAAGGATGTTCACATCACTGCTATTGTAGTTTCACACTATACAGAAGAGAAGACGAGGCCTACAGAGGCTACAGGGCAGTGGCGGTGAACCTGTTAATTTCACCCCAGGAAACAGCCGGCTGTCTGCCATCACTGAAAGCTCTAAAAGGTCCGCCATCGCTATAGATATAAGGTATCCCATTAAATGACATATTTCAGGGTTCTTTCCTCTGCCTCAAATGAATCTATGAATGCATTGCTGTTACCTGTAATTCTATGAATGTGAATGTTTTTGATCTGATTTCGAGGGCTGGAAATGGAGTGTGCCTGCACTAGGAGATGCCAAAGCCTTTGCAGAGTCAATATTTGTCTCCTCCTTGTCCAGGCGCCCCCAAAAGGGTTAAAAGAAACTCCCTGCAGTCAAGCTCTCTTAAATATGTTTGGCAAACCAGCAAAGGGGAGAAGGAGGTGAAGATACCACAACCTGCTCCTGAGGAAGGAAGACACGGCCTCGGGCCACTGCCTCGGTAGAATAGCATGTGGAACGCCTGTACAAAGGTGTGCACTGTGCAGTACTGGGGCGGCTGCACCTTTCAGCATCTGTGGTATTTTTCTTTGGGTACAAACACCCTGAGGCAGAGAAAGTGTGAAGAGGTGACAAGAGCAGCTAAAATCTTTTGGGTTTAAGATGCAAAAAGTGTAGTCTGGCCTTTGAGAAGATAGAACAAAGAAGTACCATGCTTCTCTTCACTCCAGGAGACTGAGTCATAACTCCAGGCTGAGTCCAGACCAAGAACTCAGGTTTCTTAGAGTCATGTCTCTCAGCATTGAAAGTTACTCTTGCTACTTACAATTAGACTTCTTTAATCCCCTATCTCCACCCATACAGATATCATGCATCAGTCAGTGCTCGGGAATACCAAGCCTGTACTCAGTCTTGTGCCACAGAACTATACGATACACAAAGGAAAGTGCCCTAGAACATACGTATCAGACATATGTGCAAAAATACAAGCATCACAGGAGCTGGGGATTTAGCTCAGTGGTTAGAGTTCTTGCTTACCAAGTGCAAGGCCCTGAGTTCAATCCCTGGCACCAAAAAAAAAAAAAAAAAAAAAAATCAGGGTAATTCAAAAATACAAGCATCACAAAGAAATCACACAGAGACACATGCAGGCACACACTTCAGACATTCCACCCATATATGACTAAAGGTGTATGTACCACACAAAAGATTTCATATCAAAAATAATTTTCACCATAAACAGATATATCACAAAGATACACATCACACACACTGAAAGGTGCAGCCAGCCCACACAGTCCACACGTTTGTGCACCACATTCTGCATGCTTCTGATCTAAAGGAAAGACTTAGATTTCTAAATCTCAGGCAGCATTCTCACCAGACACATAAATACACTGCCCAGCAAACAGATGCACATACCAACACCCTCACATAGATGTGTATCACGTACCAACTCTCAGATACCACATAATCAGAGTAAAGGTATAATCAGAAACAAAACTTGCAAAATATATATATGCCACAGTACAGCTACCACATTCACCAGGACACAGCTGGCACACATTCCATTCTCATTCATTCATTCTCTCTCTTTCTCCTTCTCTCTCTTGCATACACATGCACACACACACACACATAAGTACATGCCCACTTATATCCACAGCCACCACACATGCACACACACACACATAAACATGCCCACTTATATCCACAGCCACCACACAGCTACAAGGATGGTCACTGGCAGATTCCACAAAAACAAACTCACATGCATAAAGAAACTCAAAGACTTCATGTCAACTACCTCCTCTCCTGCTACGGACCCCTCTGACTATCACATCGAATACCTGCATTATCTCTTATTTATAACTATGTAGCCACTTTGGGGTATAAGCAATGAATTTTGTAGGCAACATAGATTCACCAACACAGACACACGGGAATAAGCATAATTAAAAATCGTACATCAATGAATCATGAGAGGTGGCATTTACAGCCTTCCCATGTCAAAACTGTGCACATTTTCTAGCTGGGAAAGAGGGAGAGGGCACGGCCATCTGAACAGAGGGGTTGTAGCAGTCACCCTCCAGGGTGTAGACTAGGTCACAAATTCTGTATTGACTCATTCCTGGAGACAGAAATAAGAGATTTATTTAGGTAATGTAAGCAGACAGCCCAATGGGTTGGATGCTCCAATCACCATTACGTTCTACAGACCCTCATCCTCTCCTCTTTGGGAGTAGTGAGGACGGTGGGATGTGCATCCTTCTCACCTATCACCTCGTGAGAACGTACGGATGACCCTTGAGCGGATCTCCTCGGTCTTGGCTCCATAGACAATGGGGTTGACTACAGGTGGCAGCAGGAGGTAGATATTAGCCATGACCACATGGAGCAAGGAGGTGGGACCGCCCAGCCTGTGTACAACTGAGAGCCCAATGAGGGGCACATAGAAGACCAGCACAGCACAGAGATGGGAGATGCAGGTATTGAAAGCCTTCAGTGCTGCCCCTCGAGAGGACAGCTCCAACACAGCCCTCAGGATGAGGACGTAGGAGAGTCCAATGAAGAGGGAGTCCACACCCATGACTGAGAGGATGATGAAGAGCCCATAGACCACATTGACTGTGGTGTCCGTACAGGACAGCTTCATAATATCTTGGTGCAGGCAGAAGGAGTGGGTGACAGTATGTGTTCGGCAGTAGGACAGCCGCTTCAGAATGAAGGGCAGTGGGAAGAAGACGACGAATCCCCTTGTCAGAGAAGCTAGTCCAATCTTGACTACAACAGGCCCAGTGAGCACAGATGCATGGCGCAGTGGGTGGCATATGGCCACGAAACGGTCAAAAGCCATAGCCAGCAGGACAGCTGACTCCATGGCTGACAGAGCATGGATAAGGAACATCTGGGCCAGGCAAGCACTGAACTCGATCTCCTGAATGCCCATCAGGAAAAGGCTGGCCATCTTGGGCATGGTGACAGAGGCAAGGACTAGGTCGATGGTGGAAAGCATGGCCAGGAAGAGGTACATGGGCTCATGCAGACGCCTCTCCACATGAATGATGAGGATGATGGCCAGATTGCCCAAAGTGGCCAAGGCATACATAAAACACAGTGGGAAAGCCAACCAAAAGTGTGTGCTAGGCCCCAGGCCAGGGATGCCCACCAGTAGGAAATAGGCCGGGTGGACCAGACTTCCATTTGGAGTGGCCATGACAGGGACCAAGAGCTGTAATTTCTGCATCCCAAATCCAGAGTCTAGGAAAGGGAAAAAGAGAAATATTCAGTCGTGTCTCAGAGAACAGAAAGAGTTTCAAAGGGCAAGACATTGGAACAATAACAGTAGCAAACAGGACTAAATATCTCTAGTAATTCTGAACCCCAGCCTCTCTCTACTTTGTTTCTCCTTATACACAGCTCCCTGAAGACCCCAAATCTTATCCTGACTCTCTGAGGCCCCAGTGCTGTACAAACCAATTCTAGTGCTATTAGTCTCAATGCGTATGTGCCCATTCATAAAATACATAAAAGAGACCTTCACTTTCAAAGCTCATGTTGTTGGCCACTGCTCTTGGCCCCTCCCCATCAGGGTGGACTGGTGTGCAGAGGTCTTCTGCTGCCACCCCAACTTTGCTGGTGCGTGTCAGGGTTACAGCAGGTTTAGGTCCAAAGTCAGAGTTTCAGTCTGTGGTTGATGTAAGACCCACTATAATCTGACTTAAAGCAGGAAGCAGGGACTCAGTCTGGGACTAGATTTCAGGACAGGTTTGTATTTAGGTCCGTGTGCTAGTTCTCAAATTTCCCTGATATAATCATCTACAGCAGTTGCAAATCCCATTACCCTCACCTCAGGACCTGCTCCAAGCCCCAGATAATCAAAATTCCCAAGGTCTGTTTCAAGAAGCACAAGTCCTTTTTCCCTAAGTGAGTCTATTCTTAATCAGAGAAAACTGGGGAGAGCTGTTCTGGGGGTCCTGGGAGTGGGCAAACATGGTGAAGAGGAAGTATCTTTTCCAGTCCTCAACAAAGTGTAGAACCGAATGTGCCACCGGGATCTCCCAAGGCCCACGTGAGAGTCACTAACAGACTGTACTGGTTGCGGCAGGATGTGGAAGCTAGATGAATTCCAGGCACGGAAAGAGAATCAGTGAATGCCGCTTTCGTCTCTGCCCGGTAGCCGCAGGCACACTTCTTCCTCCACCCGCCCTCCCTATTGATCCCGCAGCACCCCGGCTCAGCCCCTCTGCTTGAAGCTTTTGCTCTGAGATCCAGCCATGTACACTACCGCCTGCTTGATATGTTCACCGGAGGAATCTACGAGACTCACACTCATCTTGCCCCAAATAAGGCGCCTTCCAAACCTGCACCTCAGCACTGGTCCTGAGCGCAGTGAACAGTATTACCCAGCATCCAGGTCACCAGAGTCAGGGCATCCAGCTAGCCCCACCCTGACTTAGCAGCCCTTTCACCCCTACATGGGACTTCGCTTTGTGAGCTACTCCAGTGGGGCCTTTCCTCTTATTTGACACACTCTCCCTTCCTCAATCTCATTGCATCAATCCTGCCTTTATTATGTATTCTTCCCCCTCTAATTCACCGCCTCCTTCCAAACCCAGACTGTTCCAGTCCACCTTCCACATCATACACAGCACGGCCAGCAAGATACAAGTGACTCTCTTAGCCTTCAAGACAAAGTCAGAGCTCTGTGGTCTGCATATGAGGCCTTTCACAGTGTCTCTAACTTAACTTTTCAGTGCAGCTTCTCAGCTTCCTTCTTCCTTATCAATCGCCACCACCGTTCATTGCCAGTCACCAAACACACACACACACACACACACACACACACTCTTCACATTTTCCCTGGTTGAATCAATTCCCATTATTCTCTGCTTCTTAAGTGAAGGGTAGGTAGGAGGCTGGAACTGGGCAGGTCTGGCCAAGGAGAAGGGAAAGCTCGGAAGGTGCTTCAGAGAGGCTTGTAGAAACTCCCCTTGCAGTAGGTCACTGGACACAGTCTGCGAGCCCAGCTACTGTGAGGTGGGAAGGCTGCTGGATGGCAGGTCTGTCCCTCGAAGCTGGGGAGTGTGAGCCAAGGCCCAGCTTCCTCATGCAGTGCCCAGTCTGCGGTTTCCCAAAGCCAGGGCGCATCTCCCTCGCCTCCTCTCCCTGCTCTGAGCCCGGCACAGTCACAGTCGGTGCCTCAGCACTAGGCCACCACCCACGTATATCTTCTCTGGAGGCCTCAGGGAGTGTGAAGGTCGCCAGGGAGCAAACTGGGACCCGAGCTCCGCTCTAGTGTCCAGGGAAAACTGAGCCAGAATCTTACCCAATTCTTCTGAGGCCAGTTTAGGGGACCCAGGGAGACGGGGGAGTAGCATGTAGCGGAGACGAGGAATAACAGGGCTGGAAGAGAAAAGCTACTGGAATGGAGTCAGGGACGCCCCTGGAAGCACAGGCAGGTCCACTGGCGCTCACCTCAGAACACGCCATCCAACGGGACGGAGAGCTGCGCTGGGGACAGGACGGCCATTCGCTTCTTAATGTTGCCCTCTTGTGGTCACATTGGGAAGCTGCAGTTTCGTAATCAACAGACGTTACCTCTTCTCGTCCCTCTCAAGCCCGCCCTTTCCTCATTCGGTTGCCAGTCACCTCTTCCCTCCCTCCAGAAAACACACTATGTAGCATGGTGTTTCGAGTGTGGGGCTGTGTCAGGAAACATACTTGGGCCCAATTACTAATTACAACCAATTACTAATGGACTAACCACATCAAACCAGTTTGAAACGAAAAATAAGACATTAGCAATTCTCCAATGAATATCTGTTATTCTTTGAAAAAAAATGGAAGAGCCAACAAAGTAGGAGGAAACACAGTAGAGATGGTGTCACAATAGCCAGAGAAGAAGACTGGTTGAGAAGGAAAAGTATAAGGTCGTGGGTTACCCTGAGGATTGCTGGGATGGGTTAGTGCTGCAGAGTGAGGAGTGAGGAGTTTGGGAAGAAACGGAGAAAGTGGATGCAGATCGCCCCTTTAAGATGCTTGTATGTGAACAGAAGATATGAAATGGGCACTATATGAAGAATCAATAGCTCCATGGAAAGATTTTTAAATGTGCATTTAGGAGCTAGGCGTGATTGAACACAAGTAAATGTCAACAGGACAGGATTAGTGGAGAAGCTGCCCATCCTGTGTCTCACGTGCTTCAAGGCTATGACAAAGGCAGGCGCTTTGTCTTCTCCTTCTACACAGCAACAGTCAACAGTGTTACTTGTTTGCATAGCTTCCCTCATCCAAATAGGCCAGGCTGCTCTTCTAAAGCTAAGAATGGTGGTGTCTACTGGACATAGGAGAACCAACTCATTATCCTTTCTTCTTCCCTCTTGCTCTCCTGTCCCTCCCAGCCACATGCAAGCAGTCAGCAAGTGCTCTTTACTTTATAGCCTAGAAATATTGTGAATCAGATTATTTTTCTGTATCTCCTGGACTTTACTCCAGTCCAAGCCAAGATAATCTCTTGCCTACATCATCAGAATAGCTTGTTCACTGGTCAGGCTCTCTGAAGAGCTTTCCTACCAACACCAATCTACAAGGCCTACGCTGTGGCCTCGATCTGCCAGGTACAAAGTCAGTTCATGGCATCCTAAATGAGAAGAGGAAGAAAGGAGGAGGGAAGGGGGAGGGAAGGAAAGGAAAAGGATAAAAAGAGAATAGAAAGAAAAAATGGAAACAAAGCTTTTGTAAATGGACAGGGGAAGAAGGGTTGAAGGAAGGGGAGGAGAATGGGAAAAAAGATTAATTAAGATATATTGTATACAGGTACAAATTTCCTACAATGAATGTGATCATTCTATATGTGTACTAATTTTAAAAAATAAATTTAGGGCTGGGGATTTAGCTCAGTGATTAGAGTGCTTGCCTTGCAAGCACAAGGGCCTGAGTTCGATCCCCAGCACCACAAAAATAAATAAATAAATAAATTTAAAAATAAAATAATAGGAAAGAATGAAGTTCACATCCCAGTTTAGAAGACCTCCATGACCCTACTCAGTTCAGCTTTTCCATCCGTGTCTCTAATCACTCTACCTCTTTTTCTGCATGCTGAGTCCCAGATGTACCCAAATGGTCCCACCACTTCAGTGTGTCAGTACTCTTTTTCTCATTTTCGCCCCATACATAGTTTCCTCATGGTAAGAGGACTCATCCCGCTCCTCGTTCTGATCCATTCTTAGCCTTTGGTGTCTGTTGAAACTTCCTTCCTTAGACTTTATTGACTCTAATCTTGGTGGGACCACTATACTCTTTTTCCCTTGTTTCACTGATGGCATTTAACATTATGAGGTTAGTTGTACTTTTTTACTTCCAAACATATCTTATCTTCCTATCTTAAAGGAGGGGCTAGACACTGACATGTATGTTTAAAAGGCTAGGAATACAAAGTCTTCCTTCACTCGCTTGTTAAACAGAAATTAGTATTATTCTTCTTGATGTTCACTCACAATTCACAACTCTAATACTTTAATTGAGGCACATCTAGTGGGTGAGTACCTTTAAATTCCTGGAAACAACATCAAATACCACGCCGGCACAATTTTTAAATGGAGATTTTTCATGGAAACGTTAAAGCATTTTTTCACTTGTTACAGCAATAAGAAGAGTATCTTACTGAGTAAGGTGGACCATGGTATGACTTTAAAATAATAGTTACCCCTATATACTTTTCACAAGAGTAAAGTGATTCATCGTAAACCGAATGTGAAAATGTCTGGTCAATAATGGAAAATTCTGGCCAAGGATACACACACCTACTCAGGATAAAGCCTCCGAATGATATGGACTTGCCTAATTCTCAATCCCATCGCAGAACACCCCACCTTTGCTTCACTGTGGTCCTGGTCTGGCAGTGTTTCAGTTCCTCACATGAAAATTCTTCATCCTTATACCCAATTCCTAGCATTTGCTCAAGCCTTTGCTTTGCCTGGGATGATCAACCTCTTTGTAGTTCTCCTCTAAATTCTAACACTTCTTTAGATTGTTTTACATGCTGCTTATAAATGGAAATCTTTTCCTATAGGAAGATGCTCTCCCATTTTTATGAGTACTCAGATTTCATTTGTAGATGACTATTGCCACTGTCTCGTTAGGAAATACTGATATACATGTCACACACAAAGCCCCTCATGAAAAAACATAATTTTCTTCAAGGTAGAAATCATACTTTCTGTTAAAAACTCATAATAAGGCAAGAAAAAGAGACACATGGCTTGAAAGTTATAGAAAAGAAATTAGTTATTATTTGTGCCTTAGTGATTGTATATTTAGAAAATCAAAAAGAATGTATTGAAAAATTATTAGCATAATTACTGAGCATAGAAAGATTGGTAAATACAGGGTTGATGTATGAAATTTCATTGTAATTCTGTATCAAGTAGACATGATCCTAAGAATATTTACAATCGCATAGAAAAATCAGATAGCTAAGAGGAAACCTAACAGATGATAGAAGATCTACACAAACAACCATAAAAAAGCCTTATAAGAAACTGGCTCTTAATGAATGATGGGTAAGAAGGTGCGGCATGCAAACACAATGAGGTATCATTAAGCCACTAAAGCATGAAATCTTGTCACCTGCAGCAACAGAGATGAGCCTGGAGGACGTTATGTTAAACCACAGACAGACAGACAATATATGTTCTCACTCGTGTGCAGACACTCAAAAAGTAGATCTCATGGATGTAAAGCTTAAAATTGATTTCCAGAGGCTTGGAAAGGTATGAGGAAGAAGAGATAGAGAAAGGTTGGTTAACAAGCACAAAATTACAGCTAGGAAGAGTAAGTCCTAGTGTTTCATAGCACAGTGAATTGACCATAGTGAACAATAATTTAGTGTATATTTCAAAATATGCAGAGAAATAATAAGTGAGGTGATAAATATACTAATTACCCTGATTTGATCATTACACATTGCACGCATGTATTGAAATATCCCACTATACATATAAATATCTATAATCTTAAAATATTAAATTTTAAACATAAGTAAACACAAGAAAGAAAAATCTGTGTTTTTATTGGAAAGCTAAATAACATGAAGAATGTAGTTCTCACCGAAATTTCTCTACAGAGTTAATGCAATCCCAATAATACCTTGATAGGTGATTTTTGTACAACTTGAAAAAGCTTAATTTTTAAAATATATGAAAATATAAACTATCAAAACTATCCACAGTCCTCTTAAGAATTAGGACACAGTACGAAGACTTGATATACCAAATATCAGGAATTATTCTAAGACAATTATGAATGTGTAATATTGAAGACTACATAGACAATTGAGTCAATGAATAGAAATAAAATCCCTGAAGTTCATCCATTCATACATAGTCAATTATGATATGACAAAAATAACACTATGAAGTAATGGAGAAAAAAGAATATTTTCATTAAATGACATTGGAACAACTTAATATGCATATGAAAAAAATGACACTTGAACCCTGATCTTATAGCACTCACAAGTACCAATTTTTGTGGACGGTATCTATAAATATAAAAGGCAAAGCAAACCAACTTCCTGAAGTAATGTAAATGAATATTTTCCTGACCTCAGATAAGAGACGGGGGTTGACTTGTTCATGCAGTTCATTCATCCATGCATATCTGTTCAGTGTCTACTATGTGGCAGGCATTCTTCTAAGTAATGGAAGAGAAAACAAAGAATTATGGATACTGAATTTGAGGAATTCTCCCAGAATAGTATACAGTAAGACAGTCCCCACCCTGCCTCAGTGCAGCTTTTTTTGCTTATTTTTTTTTCTATTTACACACTGGAGTTCTAGAAATTCATGAAAATATTCCATGTCTTTCCTCTCTTGGCAATTGGCACAGGAGTTAGGCAGATACAGATCAAAATATAAATGTTATTACTAAAATAAATGCTGGTTTGGAGGTTTGGGCTTTTGTATGTGACCTATTGTGACTTTCTGTTCTTCATCTCTGAATTAAATCTATCCAACTAATCACATTCCAAGTTGCAAAATCACAGACTCCCCTGCTGTCTCCAGGGGGATTCCTCCTGGAATGGCACAGAGCACCCTGAGTGCATATGTTCTGTAGCCAGTAGATCCGCCCAAGACTGAGCAGGGGCCAAGCCACAGTGACTTCTTCCTTCTCCAGAATTCACTCACAATATCACTCAGTGCCAAAGGGGATGGAAAGAGGCCAAGAGCGCTATTGTAATGGAAATTCTTCTGCATGGAAATGAGGTCAGGGAGAAAGAAATTTTCCACATAAAATTTGTACATTTTGTCCTACTGTTATCATTATTTCCAATGGCTCATTTCTCTTTGCCTGTGATTCCGTATCAATCTATCTGTTCTTGTTTTAAGGAAATAATATTTTTCCTGGTGCTCATAAAACTATGAATCTATTTTTAAAAAATTCTTTCATTTCTGCCACTTTTACTGGACCATTTAGTCTAGTTTCTCAAATGTGTCCCCCATTTCCAAGCCCTGATTTTTTTTTTTCACAGTACTAGCTTTGCTTTTCTGCTTATGGTTATGAATGGTGGCTTCAAAAATCAATGTTTTTACCTGGTTTTGATTCTCTGGGCCATCTGCCTCCAAAGGAAGACCCTCAGTATTAGACCTCTTACCACCAGGCCCTACCTCCTAACAGCACATTTAGCTAGTAACTTCCCCGTAGATAAATCCACTGGTGAGTATAGTACCCCCATCATTCAATCACCTTCCAGAATCCCCATGAGACTCTGGAGGGACATTTTAGACATAAACCATAACAATCACTTGTAGTGGTATATCAAAGTTCCAAACTATTTGTTACTATGATGCACATTCAAGATTGAGAATGAGCTGAGGATTTAGCTCAGTGGTTAGAGTGCTTGCCTGGCAAGCACAACACTCTGAAGTTCCATTCCCAGTACCAAAAAAAAAAAAAAAGAGAGAGAGAGAGAATGATAACTTTAAGAGGTAAACAGCTGATATTGTATATGTGTATTATCACACTCTACACCATAAATATGCACAATTTAAAAACAATAATAATTTTTGAATGTAAAAAAGTTATAGGGTTAAACCCCGAAAGACTAAGGGAAACTGGATATTCATGCCTGACAGCAGTATATTCAAAATAAGCTTCACGGGAGCCCTGCCCTAACCCACTCACCCACCTACCCCCACCAATGAGGCTGCCTCACCACTTCGGAAGGAGAAGAGCATCCCACCTGCAATTCTCTTTCTCAGTTGAGTCCTTGCCTGGTTTTGGAATCAGGGTACTGCTAGCTTCCAGGAATGACTTCAGGAGTATGCCTCCCCTTTCAATTTCATTAAAAAGTGATGAGTATTGGCATTAGATCCTCCCTGATGCTCTTGCGAATTCAGTGGTGAATCCACCAGGTTTTGGGTTTTTAGTTGGCAGACTTTTTTTTTTTAATTACTGCTTCAATTTCATTGCCTGTTATTGGATTATTCAGGGTTTTAAAATCTTCTTGGTTCAGTTTTTTTAATTCATACATATCTAGGAACCTATCCATTTCTACTAGATTTCTAATTTATTGGAATATGGGTTTTTGAAGTAGTTACTAATAACCTTCTGGATTTTGGTGATGTCTGCTGTGATTTTGCTTTTTCATTTCTAATTGTTTCAATTTGGGTCTTTTCATTCCTTTTTGATAAGATTGGCTAAAGGTTTGTCTATTTTGCTTATCTTTCAAAGAACTAGCTCTTCAAATCATTGATCCTGTGTATTTTTTAGTTTTGATTTCATTAATTTCTGCTCAGATCTATATCATTTCCTTCCTTGTGCTAGCTTTGGATTTGGATTGTGCTTGTTTTTCTAGGACCTTGAGGTCCATTACTAAGTTATTTACTTGAACTCACTGCTTTTTTCTGTTCTGAGCACTCACACCTATAAACTTCCCTTTTAGAACTGCTTTCATTTTGTCCCATGGTGCTGGTATGTTGTACCAGCATTATTGTTTGATTCTAGAATCATCTAATTTCCTCTTTGATTTCTTCTGTGGCCTATTGCTTATTCAAGGATATATTGTTTAATTTCCATGTGTTTGAATAATTTCTTCGGTTTCTTTTGCCATTGATTTCTAGTTTCATTGCACTATGATCTGTTAATATACATGAGATAATTTTGATTCTTTGGCATTTACTTAAGCATGTTTTATGGGCTAACTGTGGCCTATTTTGCAGAAAGGTTCATGTGCTACTGAGAAGAGTGTGCATTCTGCTGTTGTTAGGTGGAACACTCTAAAGATGTTTATTAGGTCCTTTTGTTCAAACGTCTGGTTCAGCTCTGATATTGCTTTGTTGAGTTTGTGTAGTTGATCTATTCATGGAAGTGGAGTACTGAAGTCCCCCACTATAATTGTGTTGACGTTTATATGATTTCCTATGTCCAGTAGTGTTTGTTTTATGAAGTTGGATGTGCTGGTACTCCGTCCATATATGTTTATAATTGCTATCTCTTCCTACTGAATTGTTCCCTTAACCAATATGTAATGACCATGGCCTCCTTTGATCAGTTCTGGCTCAAAGTCCACATTGTCTGAAAATAAAGTAGCTATTCCTGCTTGTTTTCAGGTTCCTGTTGCATGGAACATTGTTTTCCAGATTTTCTATTTTTAGCCTATGAATTTCTATTTGGATTAAATTATACTGTTGGATTTTGTTTATTGATCCATTCAGTCAGTTTGTGTCTTTTGATTGAGGAATTGAGACCTTCACATTGGGAATTATTACTGAAAAGTATTAACTTACTGACATCACTGCAGTGTTTTCCTGTTACTGATTCCCTCCCCCCTCTTCTGTTTAACTGTACACCCTGACTGGTATATTCATCCCATTAAACTTTTTGGTGTTATTACCTTCATTTTCTCTTTCTAGGACATCCTTGAGAAATTTTTGGAACTGGTCTGTGGACATGAATTTCTTTGAAAGATAGTTTTTAGATATATCAGCCTGGGTTAGAAGCTGTTTTCTTTTAGAACTTGAAATACTTCACCCCAGGCTCTCCTGACCTTTAGGGTTTGTATTGAGAAGTCTGCTGTAACTCTAACGGGTTTACCTTTCTTTATAAGTGATCTGTTGCTTCTCTCTAACAGATTTAAGATTGCATCCTTGTGTTGAACTTCTGGAGTTTTGAATTTGAGTGTCATAAAGAAGTTCTTTTCTGATTGTGGCTATTTAGGGTTCTATACGCCTCACTTATCTGTATGTTAATTTTCCCCCATATTTGGAAATTTTTCTGCTACTATTTCTGTAACAGATTTTTATGCATTTGGGCTGTGTTCTGATTTTTCACTAATTCCAATCGATTGTAGATTTCTCTTCTTCACGTCATTTAGCAGGCATGAGCAACAGCCCTATCTTCTAATTCTGTCACTCCTGTCTTCACACTGATGACTTCGGCTGCCTATACTTTCAATAGAACTTTTAAACTCCTGGATTTCTGTTTGGTATATTTTCATGGACTCTAATCTTTTGCCAAACTGGTCACTTATGTTTTGTATCATTTTGTTTAACTCAGCTATCTTTTTCTTAGGGTCTTTGGTCAACTCACTAATTGCTTTATTTATTAAGTCCACTATCTGTTTAGTTATATCTTCTGTGAGTTCACCAGGAACCTCACTCATCTGGCTTTTTTTTTTAGTATAACAAAAGACAGTGTATTTGGAGAAAAAGATGGAAAAGAAAGAGGCTCAACAGCTACTATGACATATATGGTAGAGAGTTTCAGAGCTGAAAGCCTGGAGCTCTTATTCCTAGCTCTTTTTGTTGGGGACTAGTGTCTTTCCCATCCCCAGGAGGGTATTTGTTGTTTCTCTGGTCTGTGTCTTGATTGTCTTTGATCTTAACCTTGGCCTTCTGGCTGTTTGGCTACTTCTTGCTTCTTTGTAATGAATAAGTGAAGGAGAAGGGCGTATTAGGAAGGCAGCTTACTGATTAAGAGGACATGTGTGCATGCACATGTCTGGTGTAATACTCCGCTGATGTTAAAGTGAGAGCATACACATGTGTATATGTGTAGGGTTGTGTGTGTGTGTGTGTGCATGTCTTACATATTAAATAAGAGTCTTTAGGTGGCTGTGTCTTATTGCTCTTGCATTCTGTCAGGTAGATGAGGGAAGTTGACTTTCCTGGCAATTGTGATGCCTGGCGCCTCTCCCAAGTCTAACTAGCTTTTCTCTCCTTTGTCTTCCTAATTATCTGAACTGAAAGTCTACTTGTTTGTTCAGTTTTTTTTAATTTTAATGGTACATTTTAGATACACATAGTGATAACATTCATCATAGGAGATTTGTACCTGTACATGATATATCTTGCTGCTTTTTTTCTGTTCCTCTCCCCTCCCTTCACTGCCTCGTCCCTCATTTATAAAAGCTTTGTTTTTATTTTTTCCTTCTATTCTTTTTTTTTTTCCTTCTATTCTTGATCTGACTTTTTTAATCTCCTCTTTTACCATTTTGAATAATTCAGTTGTGTGGCTTTTGATTTCCTCTCCCTCGAGGCTCTATGAATCAGCTTCTGGTGTGTTGGGAGTTTGGGGAGGCATTTCATTTTCTTGTCTTCTCGTTTTTCTGTTTTTTCTGTCTCTGGTGGCCCTCTTCCATCCAGATACTGTGGTAGGGTGACACCAGAAACTCTGAAATGTAGTTGTTCTGTAGCTCAGTGTTAAACACTTACCCTTACCAAAATGGATCCTGATTAAATCCTTTCAAATATGGCAGGCACTACCACGGATCTCTTCTCAACTCTAGACCCCTGAGAAACGGTACAAACCACCCAATAGACAATCATGCATGTGCCACCAGTGGTCTAAGCTGGGAAGAATGTTCAAATTCAAGTCACAGCCTCCAGACTAGGAGGTATGAATTACCGCCCAGTCATGAACACAGTAAGTCCCTGGTCAGCTGGCTCCAACACAGGAGCATCACCATCAAAAGCCAGGATGGAGCATCAGAGAAGCAGAACACAAGGGAAGAGCACCAACAGGAGGCAGAAGCTCTGGGCTCTGTTACCTGTGAATGTCGGTGGATGAATTCACTGAGAGTACAGGGCTCACACCATCCAATCTCCTCTCAAGGAGCTGACGATTAAAATTAACTGGTACAAATGCATGTAAAATAACTAGCATGTAACCAGTAACAATAGCTACCTTTTGCGTATACCGCTCGTATATATTTCAATGGTTACATATCCTATATAGTTTAAAGAAATCAAATTATATGTTTATATAAATCAATTCTATGTCCAGATGAGTTTTAGTCATCTGATTCTGTATTCTATAACCAACCCTAGTCCCAAATTACAGCCAGAGAAGTAGCAGTGTAAGTTATTTATCAAGCTACTGGAAAAAGACACAAAAGAGCAAATGATACTAGGGAAAAATACACTTAGAAAAATACACTCACTGCTACATAAACACACAATTATTATAGAAGAGAATAAAAATAGCATGAGGAAGTTCTTTGTAATGTACTTAGTAAGTAATCTGACTTGTCATAGGTTGGGTGCCCAGAAATACAACCGAAATATGGATTTGAATTCAAGTTGTTTACTTGGAATGTTATCCCAAGATGAACTAGCAGGGGAGTAGAAAAGGACAGAAGTGGAGAGCATAGAAGGGGGTAAGGGAGGGGAGAGAAATTTGCATTTTCAGACAGGTTATCACCAAGGCCAACTCGGGCTCAATTCCATTAGGGAAAAGTGGAATAGGAGGACATAGAACAGACCCGAGTTCTACCACCCAAGAAGTTAATAAGTTTGAGTAATGATTCTCCAATTTCCATTTTTTACTTACTAAGGGATGCTCCAGAAGTTATCAACTCCCAGGCATTCTGGGCAGTCACACATGGGTCCATCACAGGAAGACCTTCAGACTCAGGCTGGGACATCGAGGGCTTGACCAATCCCAATAGCATTTTATTCATAACTAAATTGAGTGTCTTAGACTTGAGTTTTCAACCCATCAATATATGTAGACTAACTCTTGTCTTTTATCTGCATGTAAAGTTTATCTCTATACCGTTTACAATCACTCTATATCGAAGACTACATGTTCACTCTCTTAAGGTAACTAGCAGACGTTGTCTGGTCAGCAGATGAGGGAGCAACTAGCTGATGTTCTGCCCCAACTAGCCGACATTCTGACCTGACATTCTTCTTGGAACAAAGTACCAAGAAAAAGAAATGATAGCCTTGATGGATGAAGGGCCTTTCTTATCCAAGCCTTGAAGTGCAAATGGCAATCTTGATTTGTAGAAAAAGGGATTCACCTTAAAATGTAAGGAAATCTCTATTTAGTCAAATGGTAAGACTGGAATAATTTCATTTGAGCTAAGGTAAATTAACTTCAAAGTAAACAGAGATCTACGAAGCATATTTTAGGACTTAGGGTTCTTACTGCTGTGCATTAGTAAACATCATTACAGAGTCATCTCCGGATTGTTTATTTAATCCTGCCTTAAGCTATCTCAGGTGTGTGAAAGAGGAGCAATTCTAGGAAACTGCAACCCCTTCCCAGTCTTCCCCTGAGACTAAAAGCCATTGTTTTGTTAGATTGGCATCAAAATGGCAGTAGCAGTTGCATAGTCATTTTAGGGGACATGTTAAGTAATGATAATGTCTTAATAAATACTGCCAGGTTTCAGTTCTTGCTTTTCCTTTGGTGCCACTCCTTCCCAAGAGCAGACAGGAGCCGTCCCACAGTTAGCCATTCATTCGTTCCCTGGTGTCTTGGATTCAAGGCCAGGGTTTGGAGTCTGAAGCTACAGCTGTGGAATTTGTCCAAAACAGAGACTCACCTGGACCCACCACTCTGGCTTTCATCGAGACAAAAAAGGCACCCTGAAAAGGAGCCTTGGACGCACAGCTTCTTCTGGGCCATAGACTGATCTGTCTTCCAAAGCTCCCTAACCAGCCTTTCCATCATGAACATAAGCCCCATATTCTAGCAACGTTAAGATACCCTGTTACAGGGCCCTTGAGAATCAGAATACTTACAAATAAATTCCACATTACGTATATTTCTACATTAACTATTTGTATTAGTTACTTTTCTAGAGTCAGTGGTTTGTAAGAGCAGATTTAATACAGGACACTTATAAGTTACAATATTCACCCAAAAGCCAAATGCAGGAAGAGTGCCGAATGTCTGTCTATGCACCACAGACTCAAAAGATCCAATCAAGGGCTGGGAGCCCACAGCACTGTCTCATGTACATCCGCATCTGCAGATGATGGCTGAAGAAATCTTTACCGGAACCAGGATACAATGCTTACAGCAGAGATGAAGACCAGAGCTCCCCCAAAGCCACAGCAGCCATCCTTGATGATGACAGCAAGGCCCCGAGCTCCTTCCTCGAAGAGAACAGCCGAGTACCCTTCAGGAAAACCAGCTGAAGCAGAGCTTCTCCTGGGAAACAACCGCCCCTTACCTTCTCCTTCCATTCTGCTTTATGGTGCATTGGCAACAATCCTCAGGTGGATCCTGTATGCCCAGAACCACATCAACTCAGTCCAGCTGGGCATTCTGGCTTAAATTGGCCACAGTACGTCCACCACACTGTTTTAACTTCACAGAAATTCCAGAGAAGTACAAACAGGTTGATCTTGAGCTTCTTAGAACCAGAGACCACATGACCCATGATTGTAATCCCAGTACAAAGGGTTGCAAAAAAACCAAAAAACAAAAACAAAAACAAAAAACCTGATGCCCAATAAACGTTTAAAATGGTTGGTTTCAATTGATCCAGTCACTATTCCATGAAGGTGGCCATTTCTCCAAACCCAGGTGAGACAGAGGGTCTAGTTCAGACCTCGTGTTCCTCTTTTCATCCTGTTTTGACTATAGCCCCATTCGTTTTCTGGACCTCACCATTTAGAATTTCAACCGTAGCCTGCCTGCAATTGCATGAGGATTCAAAAAGTGTCAATAGTAACAATAAAGATATAATTTTGGAGCTGGGCTTCAATTAGAGAATTTCTTCTCTGTTAACTTTCCGTGTAGATAGGATGTGCGTTCCCTTGTTTATTTGGTAACGAGCTGTCAGAAAAATAAGAGCCTAAAAGTAGAAAGAAAAACCCAGATCACTGTCTCAAGTAGCATTTTGTGTTTGTCGTGTATAAGAGTGTGTGTGTGTGTGTGTGTGTGTGTGTGTGTGTTTGGATAAACAGGGGTACCTGTTTAAAAAAAAAAGTTGTTTCTTTTTCACAGTTTATGGCCAAGAATTCAACTTCCGCTCCATCAGTATCTGCTTCTAACTCCAAATTTGAGTTGTAGCAATAGTGATGGGAAGTGACAAAGAATAAGAGTTTGCTAGGAAAACCAGGAATTTGTTAAAAGGAAACCCAGTAACTGTAACTTGGAGCCAGGAGGTTGCCGGGCCCTGCGCTAAGGTGAGTCACAGACCCAGACCTGGCGGATCTCCAGAGCTGCTGAGTTTACTTACCACGCGAATCGGCAAAGGAAACGGCCAACTCTTAACCCAAAGCCTGAGCGTTTGGACAACTTCGACCCTTTGATGGTTCCCGGAACTGAGTCCCTTTACAATTTAAACGGCCCTACGTGCGGAAAGGGGCCAGAAATTGTGAGTAAGCCGAGAAAACTTGCGCTCCGTCCATAGTTCGAGCCTGTTTGTGATTGGCTGCTCCCGAAATGACGTCTCCAGGTGGGCGGGGCAGCTGCGGGAACCCTGCCTTCTGCTCATTGGCTCCGGATCTGTGGGCGGGGCCTGAGCGGGCAGTGTCGCAACGGCGAGGCTAGGGAGCTGCTGTCTCCTGCCAGGTCCTGGCTGGCCAGCGGTCCTGGACCTGCGCGCGGCGCGGGTAAGTGCGGGGCCACCCGCTTCTGACGCTGCGACACGGGGCCACGGACTGCAGGCGTCTCCACTTCAGTGCCTTCCGCTAAGTGCTAGTCCTGGACGAGGAGGGGTGGGTACCGGAGCCTGTTTGGAAGGCAGAGGTGCTGTAAGCTCCCTTTACCCAGCCCCACCACCCGCTGCCCTCGGGAGGGCCCAGAGCCCGCCCTGTGGCCCTGAGGTTACCTCCTCGCTGCCCCTCAACCAGGGAGGTCGCCTCCTCCTCTGCCCTCTTCTGCTTTTGCTTCCGGAGTCCTTCCAGGCTCCGCCCCCTCCCCAGCAATCTTTCCCAAAGGCACAAGAGAAGCATCTGATTAAGTTGTACCAAAGCGATTTATGTGTAGTCACAAATACAACATTAAAGGAGGTCTTCTGTTGAAGAGCAATAGCTCTCCATCCCCCACCATCTTGGCAGAGGCCTCGCCCCCCACCCCACCCCCGGGTGCTGGGGATTGAATCTAGGGCCTTTCACTGAGCTATATCCCCAGCTTTTTTTTTTTTTTTTTTTGAGAGTTCCGCAGGCTGGCCTTGACCTCCCTATTCCTCCTGCCTCAGTCTCCCGAGCAGCTGGGATTACAGCCATGCCCCACCTTCACCCGCTTGAGACACCACTTTTAACTTTTCCATGTTTAGCTCTTTTTATGGTCCTAAATCAAAACAATATGCTTCCACTGTATTTCTTTATCTTTTTTATATTTCTTTCCCTTGCTTTCCTACTATCTTTAGCTTCTCCATTTTCAGTTGCTACTTTGGTTCTTCTGCTGATCTTTGTAACTTTAAATAATAGATATCAACCTCTGTTCACTGTGTTGTCAGAATTAAGGAGTGCTCTTGGTGCCTCCCACACACTGCTTTAAATAAGGACAGTAAACCTTCTTCTACTTCCAGCCTGCTGTCAGCTGTACTTCAGCATTTACATTTAATTTTTATGTACTCAACAAACATTGAAGCACCGTTCTTGGCGTTGGCAAAGTCGCCATGAGCGAAATAGTGTCCCTATCTATGTGAAACTTCTAGTGTGGGAAGTAAGACAGAAAACAAATACTTGGCAAATCATGTCAAGAATAGGATGTGGAGACAGCATTTCTAGCTGGGGGAACGAGGACCCCAAGTCAGGTAGAAGGCGTGGACCTGCAGTCTGCAGGACAGTGGAAGAGTTTATCTGTTTGCTTGGCTGATACAGGTGCTGCTTCAAGAGTGAAGAAAGAGCCCTTTCTATTTAACCTCTGTGAGTCAGCTTGTGTGGAGCTTGGGCTGGGTGCTGGGCACGGGATTGGTAGTTTAGCAAAACTGGTTTTTAGGGTGATGGATCCCACACTTTGGTGGTAACAATGAGAGAAAGAAAAGCAGAGGCAGGGAGGCCACTGAGAATGCCTGACCTCTCAGTGGCCTATAACAGTGCTGTGAGATGTACTAACCTGCTTCTTCCAGAAAGCCCTACTGGATGACCCTAAACCACAGTGATTTCTCTCTCTCCTCTTGAATTTGTGTTTTATCTTGAACCTGGAGAAGTTGGGTGGTTTGCCTAAGATGGAATTGGGCTCCACTCTCCAGGATTATAAAGCAAATTGAGTTAATACATGTAATGTGTACAGAGAAGTACCTGGCACATAGTCTAAGTGCTCAAGGATTGCTTGCTCTAACTGTTAATTTATTATAAAGGCATTTTGGGTTACCAAACTACTGCTCATGTCTAGCTAGCATATTCATTTGACAAATATTTATTCAGCAGTATCTGCATGGCAAGCACCGTTTAGATGATTCAGGATACAAATGAGTAAAACCAACATGACTTGTCCCTTTGTAGATTCTCTCTAGTAACATAAACTTGCAAAGTGAGTGAGTAAATATTGCCAAATTAGTCAAGAGCCTGCCATTGACCTTTCAGGTTCCATTGCCATGTGTAGCCCTTGCAAAAGTCTTGGGGTTTTTTCTGGAATGATGACTTCACATGGGTTTGATCATCATCAAATGATCTTCCTTTTTCTCTTCCAAGGGATGTTATTTCATTTCTGCTTCTAACATATCACTAAAGGCTGAGGAGAGAGTCTTAGCATATGTATGTTAGTGCCAGAGAAATGGACAGGGGTTACAGGGCACAAGGAAAACACCCCTGTTTCTCTTACATTTTACACTTTAGTGTGCAATTTAAGAAAACAAACTGTGCATAGAGGCAAGCGGCTTCTGGCATATGCCTTTTCACACCTTGAAGAATATAAATGTTCACATGAACGTACCAGAGAATGAGGCTGGAGGTATTTAAGGCCTTGCTCTGCCTGCAGAAACACCACATTTCATGTGACCTTGCCCTAGTTCCAGACAAACTATGCTGATTATTTATAGAGTATGATTGGCATGGGAACAGTCTGGTACAAAAAACACAGAGAGGAGAATCAGAGTTTCCCAAATAAGTAAGAATTCCCAAAGCCATTCACTTTGGGCACCCCTACACATCCCTTCCATGGTGTGAGTAAAGTGGCCCAGTCAAAGATTGGGTTGAAAAGGCCAAAGGTTATTGAACAAGGTCAGTAAAGAATCCACAGGATAGGTTTGTTTTTCAGTCACTGCTTATTATTTTCATTGATCTGCATATTTGTTTTTTTTCTCTAATGCGTTTTTCCTTTACTCTTTACAGCCTTCATTACCTCTCCCTGCTTTTATCTACATTCTGAAGAGGGTGCAAGAGGAACCATGGATCCTGCATCCTTGGTGGAAGCCATTGAGGAAGAAGTGGCCTGTCCCATCTGTATGACTTTCCTGAAGCAGCCCGTGAGCATCGACTGTGGGCATACCTTCTGCCACGCCTGTCTCTCTAGACTCTGGGAGGTTCCAGGAGAATCCCAGAACTGGGGTTATACCTGTCCCCTTTGTCGTGCTCCTGTCCAGCCAACGAACTTGCGACCTAATTGGCAGCTGGCCAGTGTTGTAGAAAAAGTCCGTCTGCTGGGGCTGCATCCAGGAATGGGGCTGAAGGGCGATATGTGTGAGCTCCATGGGAAACAGCTAAAGATCTTCTGCAAAGAGGATGGCCTGATGGTGTGTGAGGCCTGCAGCCAGTCCCCAGAGCATGAAGCCCACTCCGTTGTGCCCATGGAGGATGTCGCCTGGGAGTACAAGGTGGGAGAGAGCGCCTAGCCACTGTGGTCTTTCCCCTGCCCCTCATTTGGCCACCTCTGTATCAAGGGCCTGACTACCGGCCCCAGAGGCTGACAGTTCATTTCTTTGGCTCCTAACACCCATAGGTTCCTGAGATCTGATATGCCGAGATACACTTTTTCTTTTTTATTCAAGGCCTTTGTTGATTTCCTTAGCTCCTACTTCCTCTACATCCCACCCCAAATCCCTACATGGTTAAATGTGTAACCCAAAGATGATATCAGTTACTGAGACACTGAAGGAGGCGAGTTTGGATTGCATTGGAGTTCATGATGGCTTGGATGAGTTTGGGTGCGAGGCTGAGACTTAGCCATCAAGGCTACACCTCTGAGAACCTGCTAACCTCCCCTGGCAGCATGACAAGTAGTCATTTGACATTGGATGAACCACTTTAACTTTTAGAGACAAAACTATGGCTTAGAAATTTGGGATCACAATAACTTATTTTAGAGCTGGAAAGAACTGTGAGTCCCTCAGTATTGATTTGCCAAGTGCCAGATGTGACTTAAGCACTAAACATGAATTAATACTCACAGTCCTTTATTAATATAATATTATCAGGTCCCTTCTGACTTTAGTTTAGGTAAAGGAAGATCAAAGTCTAGGACTTGTGTTTTTTACTCGTTAGCCAATGTTCTTTCTCCTCTCCCAGTCCCTTCTTTCTTTCATTCTTTTTTTCTTCTTTGGGACAAGCCATCTTCATTTGATGCACCTGCTGCTTTTTCGTGGGGTAGAGTTTGCCCAAAGGCTGCTGTTTGCTCTTTTCTCAGATGTCCATGCTGACATGTCTTTGTGAGAGCCTATATTTGGTGATGAGTGATCTTGTTCTGGTCTTAAATTCTCCTTCTGGGAGTTGAGATTAGGCAGTAAGAATGTAAGACACATCTTCTGAGTTTTCAGAGCATTAAAAATACACACTCATGTTGTTTTGATAATACGGTATTGGAATAGGGAGATGGCATAACCTCATAACATGAGAATTAAAAGCGGATTAAATCCCAGCCAAACCACTTACTAGTTAGATGACTTCAGATAGGTCACTTTCTAAGCCTCGATTTTCTTATCCATAAAATGGAGAAACATCAATAGTTGGGGACTCTATTTATGCATGTTTAGTGCTGAAACCATATTTGTCACTTGGTTATTCTTTAATAAAATGATTGCTATGATCAGAATTAAAAGTAATACTAAAAGGGGTTATGCTTTCCTGTAGGAAACCCTTGCATGACTATTCTAGCAAGGTACTTCTTACCTTTAACATGCATGTGAACTACCAGAGATCTTGCTGAAATTCAGATTCTTTGGAAGGTCTGAGATGAGGCCCAAGATGCTGCATTTCTAACAAGTACCCAAGTGATGCTGCAGACCCCGGACCATACTTTGAGTAGTAAGGCTCTGGGAGGCCCCAGGATAACTGTGTAGATAAGACTAGACACGGACCTGAACAGGAAGGTTCAAGGTGCTTTTTTCTAGAAAGTTTGGAAACTTAGGAACTGTGGGAGTTAAGTGATTCTCAGCTCAGAGAGCTACCCACAAGGCCATCTGGGCAGGTCTGCTTCCTCCGTGGCGTTCCCTCTTCTCTCAGCATTCACTCTGCCCTGTTGCCAGAAGGACCCTGGTCGTCCCGTCACTTGCCAGTGTGAGAAAGCCTTCTCATCAGCCTGGGATGCCAGAGGTGTGCTCATTAGGTCCTCGTTTATCTCTTGCAGTGGAAACTCCACAAAGCCCTGGAACACCTAAGGAAAGAACAGGAAGAGGCCTGGAACCTGGAAATCAGTGAAAGAAAACGAGCTGCTAACTGGAAGGTAGGTCGCCACCTGGGAAGGGAGTTTGTGTCACCCTCTGTTGTCCTGTAGCTTTCTCATCTCTGAGGTAGAATATGAGTCTTTCAGTCTGAGAACCCAAGGACCTAATAGCTTTTACCAGGTATGTAGCCCTTAGCAAGCCATGAAACTTCTCAATTCTAGTTTCTTGATTGTGATATAGGGATACCTCTGATCTAATGTCCTTGTATGAGAAAGGGAAAGTGTGTGCCTCACATGCCTATTAATTCATGGTACCAAGATTTGTCTAATGCTAGTAAAACATAGTTTTGCTTTACCTTCCCGGTCAAGAGGTTACAGTGGCGCCTCGGTTCGTGAATTTAATTCTTTCCACGATTCTGGTTGCAAACCAAATTGGAGGAGAACTGAATCAAATTTCTCTATAGGATCAACATTGAACCTAACCATTGAATTTGATTCAGTTCTCATCCAACTCGATTTGCAACCCGAATTGTGGGAAGAATTAAGTTCATGAACCAAGGTACCACTGTATTTCCTAAGAGTTCGGTTATTAAAATATTAGAAAATCATCTCTGAAATACATTTGAAGCCACTAATTATGAAACTTTTACAACTTTTGGTCAATAGAGAGGTTAACATTCAAGTGATCTAAAACAGTACATTGGACAGATGTAACACCAGCAAAGAAAAACCATCTAACTAATTAAATTACACTGGTTTTGTAAGTGTAAGTATAACCCACCTGGTTATTCTAAAAAGGAAAGATAGTCTAGAGGTTATAGGACCAAGAAAACCTGGATCCTACTGGTCAGTAAGAGTAGTACAGGTTGAACATCCCTAACCCAAAAATCCGAAACACAAAATGCTTCAAAATCCAAACTTTTTGAGCACCAACATGACGCCACAAGTACAAAATTCCATACCTGCCCTCATGTGGTGGATCCCACTCAAAACACAAGCACACTAAAAATGTTATATTGCCTTCTGTTACCTTCAAACTATGTGTACAAGGTGCATATAAAACATAAATACATTTCATGTTTCAAACTTGGGTCGCATCCCCAAGATAACTCTTCACAGATATCCAAATATTCCAGAATCCAGAAAAATCCTAAATCTGAAATATTCCTGGTCCCAGGCATTTCTACTATGGGACCCTCATTCCATAAAATGGACCCAGAAGAATCCCCTGGGGCTGTGGGAGCAGAAAGGCAGAAAAAATAGTATCCTTTACCTTTACCTCTCCACCATCTAGCACATGGCTATACCGAAACATTCCAGCAGATGTGCGTGTGCACAGGCCAGTGTCCTCAATCCTGGGTGAGTCTTCCATTAAAAATATCAGTGCTGATTCCAATCTTGACTCTGCAGATACAAGTGGAAACCCGAAAGCAGAGTATCATGTGGGAGTTCCAGAAGTATCGGCAATTACTAAAGATGAAAGAGCCACCAGGTCGGCAGCTGGACGTGGAGGAAGCCACAGCTCTGGCCAGTCTGGAACAGGAGAAGGGGGAGACATTGTATAAACTGGAATTGAGTCATGAAGAGCTTGTCCGGCAGAGCCGAGTCCTGTGGAGGATGATCACAGAGCTGGAAGACAGATCTCAGAGGCCTGTCCGCTGGATGCTCCAGGTGAGTAGCAGGCTTTCCTGGGAAGCCTGCGTGAGAGCTGCGCTCTGAGACTCCAGGAAAGGATTAGCTAGTCCTCTGTAGGGCCTGTTGGCATTTTCCCTGCCAGCTGGGGATCCTGTATGCCTCCAGCTGATGCCTGTTGTTTTCCTGTCCCTAGTTGGGTGGCCGACCTTGTACTTCGTAGTCTCATAGACCAGGCCATCCACTCAAACAGGCATAGGAGAGCAGCAGGTGTTTGGGCAGCCTGGCATCTTTCCAGTCCCTCCCCCGCCCTACAACCTGGAGATGGAGCCTGAAGCTGGCCAGTCCAGCTGACCCTGCTCTGCTGCCCTTCACAGGCTTCTCTTGTGTAGCTTCATACTGCTTCTCTCCAGCCTTGATGTCACCTCCCTTTAACTTGAGAGACCCCATCCCAGAGTCTGGCATCCATCTGCCCCCCCCCAGGAAGACATACTCATTAGTGTATTTTTTCTCCTTCTAGGGTATTCAGGAAGTCCTAAACAGGTATGTTTTCATCCTTGGAGCCTCTAGGAAGCCCTATAAGGAATAGAGGGGCCTGACCAGAGCCAGAAATGGAAAAGAACACAGACTCAGTACCTACAGAAAGCAGATGCTAATCTACAGCATCCTCCCCCTTATAGTATATTGGCTAAAGAAGTTTTATTGCTATTTCCTGTTCCTTTTTTGTACTTGATCAAATTAATTTCAGGTATTACCAGGTAAGAATTTTAGGTAAAGGTTATAAAATACATGGTTTCAAGTATATCATCCAAGGATAGAGGGAAAAAAAAATACTGCCCAGAAGCAGCCAGCTCTGAGTATCAGCCTTTCTTCTTTCGCAGCACACTTGCTCTTGCAGCATCAGATGCACACCTAACCCTGCCCACCAGGTGGGGAACTGAAAATTCTCTGTGTCACAAGCAGTCTGAGGCTTAGCCGAACAGTCATCATATTGGGGCTTTGCCGGGGAGGAACACTTGACTGACTTCCCTGGCAAAGTCCCTCTTCCCTGTACTGAGGGAAGGCCCATGTGGCAGAGCCATGACTGCTGGCCCCAGTGCTCACCCTCCTCTACCAGGAGCAAGTCTTGGAGCCTGCAGCTGCCAGAATCAGTCTCCTTGGAGCTGAAGACAGATTGCCGTGTGCTAGGGCTGAGAGAGATTCTGAAGACTTATGCAGGTAATAGATGCTGGGCAGAGGGAGGGGCCTCTCCCCCTCCTACAGTGCCCTCTGGATGCCCGGTCTGCCCCAGCACATCACTGAGAAACCCCGTGGCTGTATTTATCAGAGACACCACCTTCATCTCCCTTGCCCTATATCAGTGTTGCCAACCAGGGTCTTTCTTCCCTAGCTGATGTGCGCCTGGATCCAGACACCGCTTACTCCCACCTCATCGTGTCTGAGGACAGAAAGTGCGTACACTATGGAGACACTCAGCAGAACCTGCCTGACAATCCTGAGCGATTTTACCGCTATAACATTATCCTGGGCAGCCAGTGCATCTCGTCAGGCCGGCACTACTGGGAGGTAGAGGTGGGAGACAGGTCTGAATGGGGCCTGGGAGTGTGTAAGGAAGACGTAGACCGGAAGGAGGTGGTCTTCTTATCCCCCCACTATGGATTCTGGGTGATAAGGCTGAGGAAAGGAACTGAGTACCGGGCAGGCACCGATGAATACCCACTGCTGTCCTTGCCGGTCCCTCCACGCCGGGTGGGAGTCTTCCTAGACTACGAAGCCCATGATATCTCCTTCTACAATGTGACCGACGGTGGCTCCCACATTTTCACTTTCCCTCGCTATCCCTTCCCCGGGCGCCTCCTGCCCTATTTCAGTCCTTGCTATAGCATTGGTGCCAATAACACCACTCCTCTGACCATCTGTTCCCTGGATGGTGAGAACTAGGAGAGCTGCCTTCCCGACCACTGACAAGTGACCCTTCAAATCAGACCTGGAATCCAGAGAGTCCACTCCCTGACCCAGTGATCTCTTACTGTTAGCCCATAGTCTGTCACTAAGCCGCTCATTTGAAAAAAAAAAAAAAAAAAAACAGTCCCAGGGAAAAGTGTCAAGTCCGGTATTGAGGCTCAGAGCAGTGCTAAAATAACTTGTTGGTATGAAGATCCAGATTTTGTCACACCTCTCACACCTCTTTTCACTTGTTCCTGCCCAGGGCCGTAATTAAGTCAGTGAAGACAATGAAATAGTCGTCAGGAAGCCTTTGAATTAGGGCTTACCAGTGATCCACAGCAATAATGGCCCGATCCCGGGCTGGTTTCCGTGCTGAGGCCAGTTGGGAAGCTTCATCTGAGGTTCACTGGTAAGAACCTGTATTTGACCTTACTCTGTCCTGTGCCTCAGGACTTGCCCAGACCCCTCACTGCATCCCCTCCCTGAGCACGGGCTGGGTAGATCGCTGTGTCTCAGGCTGAGGACTTCTGTGGCCTATCCCTGCTTGCTCCTCTTAAGTGGCAGAATCAGAAAACTTATTTTTAATTTCACTTTATGGAGAAGAAAACTGAAATGTACTTAATGAAGTAGGTTACTTCTTACAAAGTTATGGAAGATCATAAAAAGCAGAAAGTGATTTTTGCATTCAATGAAGCAAGATTGACAAACTTGCTTCTCGAGTCACATGTCTACCTGTCATTCACTGTATTTGGGTGTGAAACCACACGCATTTTTAAGAGGTTTTAACCTTGTCAGAAAACTGGGTGCAGTTTGTCCTGAAACAAGATATCCTACCTCACAGGTTGGTGTAAAGATCCCTGACCCATGCCGTGCCTTTGTTCATTTCTCAGGGACAGAGGAAGGCAAACTGAGGGTAACCTCCCCGCCTCCCTATGTTACACTGGGTTCTTCCCAGTAGTGCCTTTCTTTCTCAGGGTCTTCCCTGACAGTCTAGAGCCCTTCAAGCAGAAAGATGTCATGCCAGTGGCACACTGTAAGCCACAGCACGATATTGTGCAACTGCTTATATGTGTTTGTCTCTGGATCACAATAGAGGCTTTGACTTCAAGGTAGAAACTAAAGATAAAAAGAAAAACTGCAAAACAAGTAACCAAGAAGGGTGTGTATCCATCAACTGGTTAGGCTAAAATTTAGACCTTTTGTATCACCAAGGGAATCTTCATAGTTCTTTTTTTTTTTTCCCCCTGTAACTACTTAACATCAAATATGGGAAAAGGAAGAGGAATTTTTTTAAAAACCCAGTTTGGGAGTCATATATGATAATGAAAAGGAATTAAGACTGTATGTTGGACTATTAGCCTTACAGTAATTGTTGCATGCGTCAGGCAAGGTTGTACAAACACAATCCACTGCAAGTCATAAGATTGTGTTGTGGGAGCAATTGTAACTACAAATAAAGTTCAGGGCCAGCATATGAGAATTATGGGTTCTGCCTGTTGCAATGGGCTACAACACATACAAATTATATGTTATCCCCGCGATGCAATCTAAGGCAGCTTCTGGCACAGTTGATGCTCGAAGGTAGCTATTGCTAAGTTGGGATTGGTCAGAAAAGTAGAAACTAGGTGAGGTAACACAGACACAAAGTGGCTTCCAATTGGTTGTAATAAGGAATATTAAAATCACCTTTCTGCTTTAATTGTATTTGCTGTTTATATATAAAGGAGGTAAAACAAGTGAAAATACAGAAATAAACTCATTCTGCCGCACTGCCAGGTTTCTTCTTCTTGAGCATTAGCAGTAGACAGAGGGAATTTCTGTCAGCTGCCTGGAGGGGAATGATCTGGAAAGTCAGAGACCTGTTAAAGGGTTGAGCTGACTTACATTAGGGGGATGACTTGTCTGTGCGGGTGCTCCCTGAGAAGTTGAGTTGAGAAATGGGTTCATAGGAAACAAGTCCAGTTACATACACAGACACTTACCAGGAGAGGGTGGGGCAAATCGATTTTGTTATTTTACTATGGAATTATTAGGACAAATCTTGGAAGATTCCTAGAATTTCTTTTTCCAGAAAAAAAAAATTTTTGGTGATGAATTTGCTTAAACCTAGAATAAATTAAGGAAAGAAATGGCTTCATACAATATACTATTTGGAGTTTGTTTTTTGTGATTTATAAACTGATTTGGGGTCGATGATTATTTGGTTAAATAATTATTTAACCAAGAATTATAAGGTTACATGATACCATATTGTTTATTTCACATTGTCTTATTTGTAAAATCAGGGAAAAACATCAAGTTTCTATGTGAATGAAAACACTTCTAATAGTTTCACTATTTAGCTCAATCTATTCTGTGTGTGTGTGTAACATCTAGGTATTTAAGTAAAGGAACTTTTATTCAGGTGCCTAGAATCAAAACAAAAATAAGCTTTTTCTGACTCAGAGGAGCAATAAAAACTATATAATACTGAATTATAAGCCTGTTCAAAAATGAAGTTGATGGAAAATCTTTTTCTTTGTAACTTTCAAAAGTGCTCCAAACCAGGAGGCAAGTCATCAGGATGAGGGTAAAGTGCCTGTGCTGCTCCCTATAATAGTAGGGAAGGAGCAGCCATCAGGGGAGAAAGAGACATATATGTACCCTTGGGCCACACCCACAGTGATCCACCTCTTCCCAACATCACAGCCAACTACAAACCTAGGAATGGACTAATCCACCGTCACCCATCATCTAGTATTGTACACCCATGACCCAGTCACCTCCAAAAGCCCCATCTATGAGCACACGAGGCTTGGGGGGGGGCATCTAGATATAAACCTTAACATTCCTGCCCAGCCTCCAAAAGACTCCTGTGCATCACATTATGCAAAATGCATGTAGTCCATCTCTAAGAGTTGCCAAAGTCCCAACCGTTTCAAGAATGCTGAAAAGCCCAAATCCAAATTCTACTCTGAGATGAGAAACAAACTCCTAGCTGGCGCCTCTATAAAAGTAAAAAGAAAGTTAAACACTTTCAACGTACAATGGCACAAGATAAACATTCCCATTCCAAAAAGTAGAAATGGAGGACAGAAAGGAATGGGACCAAAGCAAGACCAAAATTCAGCAGGGCAAACATTAAATCTTCTAGTTCCATATCTAGCACCTCAGCAATCTGTGGCAAGATGTGCACTCCAAAGGGCATGAGTGGCTCCACCCCTACAGCACTACTGGTGTTTGTAGCCCTCGTGGCCTCCCTCTTGGGCCAGCTCTGTTCACTACTTGCAGCTTTCCTCAAATGATCCATTTCCTGGCTTATCCAACCTTCTGGGGCCTCAATTGCACTTTTGGTTTTATACTCACAACTTCACACATAGCCCTCCAGGGGCACACTGCCTGGCCTCCCAGGCCTTCTTTTAAAATCTGGGTGGAGGCCTTCCTGAACCCACAATTCCTGCATTCTGCATGTGCACGTTCCTAAATCTAGTATCATGTGGATGACACCAAGGTCTGCCACCAGCTAAAGCAGTAGCCAGGCTTCCTTCTCTCTAAGCTGTAGGGCTTGAATGCCTATAAGGCTAAACCAAATCCTGAAGAACAACTTCCCTTGGCCACTGTATTCTAGAACCTGGGCTCTCATCTCAAGGCAAATTCACTTTTGCAATTTTGAGGCTGCAAAGAGTGGAGTCCCACTAGTTCTTGTGAAACCCTCAGGCCATCTTTTCTATTGTCTTGTTCCAAAGTACAGTCAAACATTGGATTGCAAGTAACTTGGTCTGTGAGTGTTCCACAAGAGGAGCAAACATTTCTGAGAATTTAAACTTGATAAATGAGCAATGTCTTGCAATATGAGTAGTATATCACATGATCACAACTGGTTCTTCTGTCTTTCCTGCTGCTTTGATATATAAATGCTGTGGATTACAAGTGCAACAGATTATTCTCACAAACCAAGGTTTTAATGTACTTGGCTTTTCAATTCTAATCTTTTCAGCCACCAGGTTCTCCTCTGCTCCATCTTTGTAGGCCTCAACTTTGCCAGAGCTTCCTTTCTGGCCAAACTCAAAACTTTTTAAATCATTCTGCTGAGTCATGTGCTCTTGCTTCTCAAGGCAGAGCTGGCAAAAAGCCACCAGCAGTAGCCATACCACTACCTCAACATTAGACTGCCTTGAGATTTCGTCCTCAAGATTAGTTAGTCCATGACTCTTAATATCAGTCTCCTGCAAAGTCTCTGGACATGAGTGAAATGCAGATAAATTTTCTGCCAGAGCACAGCAGACATGGCCTGGAGTCCAACTGCCAATGAACTTCTTCCCAACTGAAATTTCTTGGGCCTGGTCTTTACTTGGCTGCATTTCTATTAGCATTCTGGTCTTTTAAACTCTGACCAGAATTTCCCATTAAGCTTGGTTTACAGCATCCTAGGACTGCTTCCTCAGCCTCTCTGGACATTTTTCAAACTCTTTTAGCAAGCCAGTTCCAAAGGCTTCTGAACCACAGGGCCAGATAGAGTCAGCAATAACCCCACTTCTTTAATACCAATATCTTAATTTCCTTGTTGCTGGGACAAAAATACATGACGTCTACAAGTTAAAGGAAGAGAGATTTTATTTTGGCTCTAAGTTTGTAGAGGTTTCAGTCCATAGTCAGCTGACTCCAAAAGCAGAGTGGTATAGCAGGCAGGAAGCAGCAGTCATTGAGGGAGGAACAGGGATATATACCCTGCGCTTATGCCCACAATGACTCTCCTCTTTCCATCAGCTTTCACCTCCCAGTCTCACAGCCATATATAAACCCAACAGTGGACTAATCCAGTATCACACGCCCATGACCCAGTCACCTCCAAAACTCC
The DNA here is from genome assembly GCA_004026905.1 of Hystrix cristata. Classification (NCBI taxonomy): domain Eukaryota; kingdom Metazoa; phylum Chordata; class Mammalia; order Rodentia; family Hystricidae; genus Hystrix; species Hystrix cristata. Next base: position 1,202 of record PVJO010008967.1, on the reverse strand, counting down.
CCACTTAGGAGTGCATGGGGCTTTGAGGGGACATCTAGATATAAGCTGTAACACCACTTTACATAGACTAACCACCTGTTGCTTAAAAACAACAAAAAATGATAACTTACATACTAACTCAAACCAGTTTAACAGTAGAGAATTATTTTAAAATATATAAGAATATTTTATAGAACTCAATAATGGGGAGAGTATCACTTAGTGGCCAAAGTGAATTAGACCCAGATAACATTTTCTTCATCAGGTCTAGATAAATATTTCTGTTGCTGTGGTCCATATTTGCCTTTCCAAGTTCATCTGTTGGAAAATGGCTATCCTTGTCCATCTCAAATTTATATCTCCTCATATAAAACGGAGTCCATTTGGGCTGTGGAAGGACTCTGGTCTAGGTGTGAACAAATGACCAGAGTCAGTAGATTCATCAGTGGATCATAGGGCAAGACCAGATAGTCACAACATCTTCCACGTAAACACGTGTAAGGAGGGTCAATTCTGAAAAAACGAGTCAGGTAAGTGTGTGGTGGGAGAAGAAGGTCTAACCAAAGTATCAGTCTGTTTCTAGAGCAAAGGGCCTGGCAGAATATTAGTGATCAAAATATGGATCAGAAGCTAAGGAAGAAACACTCCTAAATCTATATTCTTTGTCCAAACACTTCATTTTTTATACAGATACAGAGTGAATCAAACCATTAAAAGTATAAGACTATCAGAACCATCACATTCACTTTCTTGCTTGAAGAGTTTTCAGGGATATCTTTACAACTTCATCACAGAATGTCAAATTACTATAGGGCCAAGTAAATCAGTCCAGCTCCAGAGACTTCTGAATTATCCTCGCAGTGGCTGCAAGGCTAAAGATCTGAAAATTTTTATGTTCATGAACCCTTCTAAGAGTCATAGAAGAAGAACATCAGGAAGCAGCATATCTTTTCCCGTACTTGTTTGGTCCTAATTCCATAAATGACGGGGTTTAAAGTGGGAGGAATTATCAGGTACAAGTCAGCTAACAGCACTTGGGTGTGCAGGAGCACTGTGTGCTGCCCGAGCCAGCTCACATACACAGATGCCATCCCAGGTAGATAGTACAGGGCCATGACAGCCACGTGGGAGCCACATGTGCTTAATGCCTTCCGCTGAGCATTCTTTGAGGAAAGATGGAATACTGCTCTGAGAATCAAGACATAGGAGGCAGCAATTAAAGC
>PVJO010008966.1:0-72067 GCA_004026905.1 Hystrix cristata | reverse complement strand
TGTACATATATAAAAATTAGTGCCTTGGTCTGAATGTGTCCCACCAAATTGATATGCTGAAGTTTAATGGCCAATGTGGGGGAGGCTTTTACAAAATGATTATTTCATGAGGGATCTAGTGACCTTATGAAAGAGCTGGAATGTCCGTCCCTTTTGCCCTTCTGCCTTCCAGCCTGCAAGGAGATAGCAATGAGTCCCATCTGGAAGTAGAGAAACATTGTCAGGCACTGAACTTGCTAGTGCCTTGATTGTGAACTTCTCAGCCTTTGGGATTGTGAGAAATTTCTGATGTTTATAAATTACCTACTGGCACTTTGTTAGAATAGCACAAATGGACTAAGGCAAGTGGTCTTGTGGGAATAGTGTATGAAATCTCAGCCTGAAGAAAAGAAACAGGATTGAGGTTCCAGGAAGGAAGCTCTGCTTTCCAAAGAAGGTGTAGGATAGGTGGTCGTAATAAAGAGAAAGGTAGCAGTTCTGATGAAATGACAGTGTATTTATTTATCTCACATAACAGTCCAGTAGCAAGGAATTGAAGCCCTTGGGGAAGCTCTGATCTATTAGTTGACAAGGACCCAGGTTCCTTCCATCTTTTTCTCTCTTGTCTCCAAGGATATGGTCTTCATTCTCATAGGTAAATACCACATCAGTATTCTGGTTGGGGAAGAAGTCCAAAGAGGAAGAAGAGGGTAATAAGGGATTTTTTTTTGTTTTGGAAAGTATAATCTGGAAGTTGAATGTGCCACCTGTATTCACATACTCGTGGTTCATACCTCTTATTTGCGTAGCTATGTCTAGGGACAAGACAGGACTGGATGTGTCATTTCTCACTGGAGGTGAGAGGGCGTAGAGGCACAACGGTCGGCAGTGATTATAGTGGTGGGAAGGAAGACACTGAAATGATCCCAAGGAGAGGTTTTGTCTCTTTTTGGACCCTAGTTAAGAACGGTAGAAAGCACAAGGACCCGAGTTCGATCCCCAGCACCAAAAAAAAAAAAAAAAAAAAAAAAAGAACGGTAGAGAATGGTACCTTATACCCAGGTTGGGCTAATGGGACGAGGAGGAAAGAGGCACTTGGCGCCACACATGCATGGGCACATGATGTTTCTGTGTGCTGCAGAGAATGAATTTGAGTGATGGCTGTCAAACTACACCAGGCATCAGAATTACCCAAAAGGCTTGTGAAAACACGGCATGGGCATCATCCCCAAGATGTTTGTATCAGTAGGTCTGGGATAGGATTCTCATTTCTAACAATTTTCCAGATGATGCCAAGATTACTGGCCCAGGGATCAGACTTTAAGAACACTGTATGTTGTACCCAACCTGCTTGTATCGGCTCTGCTTCTACGAGTTGATGCAAAGGGCTTTGTATAACCTGGTAATATAACTGAGCCCAGTACTTGCAACTGCACAATTCTAGAACCATTCTAGAACCAGAATTCTAGAACACTATTGTGTTACTGAGAGAATCATTGTAGTCTAGACCAGGTTAACTTCTTAACATAGATGATGAGTATGATCACTTCACTTTTGATTTTGCAACACCTAGTTTCTCTCTCCCTGGCTAGTTTCAATAGATATTCTAGAAAGCCATTTGGAGCGCTTCACTTGAAACTTCTCTCATAAGTAGACTCCACTGTTTTTCCTTCACAAAGATATGTACAGCTTATCTTTTATACCATTTTATTCATATTTTAATGGGAATTTTATGAATGTAGGTCTAGGCTCTTTAGGACAAGACGGAGCACTATTTAGTTGCTTCAATTTTTCTAATTTTGGCAAAGATACTGAATTTACTAAATGAGGTACCTGAATTCCCATATATTAGTTAGAGGATGGATTTGAGAAGAACAAATCAATTTTAAAATAATTGTTTCCTGAGGAGATTGCTAAAAACAGCAGATTCTATTTATAGGCCACATTTTTGATTATTGACTTCTGCAACCTAGCTAAGATTCAGTTATTTTATTTCCAATTGCAAATTCCATTTAGCAAGCAGCAGGGAAGAAGTGAGGAGTGACCAACTCCCAGTGTTGATGTGATCCTCACATGGGATTCGGGGGACACACTTGGGAAAACAGGAAGTAGCCCAAGTGTGAAGAAAACAAGAAATATAGAACAACAAGGACACAAGCCAGGGCCAGGAGGTGGCCACCATTCAGGTCACGTGTCAAGTAGCATGTGGCTTGTGCAGTGCCGTTCTTATTTTCTTAGGGGGAACCTAATCTAGTGGAGAGAAACTGGAGGCGCAGTTTCAAGAGAAAACTGGAAAGTGTCTTGATGTAATGTTCAGAACTAGGTCACCCTGATCATTCTGTCAGAGGTGAAGGCAAAGAATCTGTGTAGAAAAACAAACCAAGAGCCCCAGGCAGGAGAAGGTCAGGTGGGACTTGTCGCTGCTCAGTTTCTCTGAAGCACTCGGGGATTAGATCTCAGGGGAGGAGTAACTGTCAGTCCAAACTCCACTCGTTTTCCAAGCGAGCATGTTATAGGGAGGACCAGGGTGGATTCTTAGGGGGCAAATGCTGTTTCAAACAAATAGGGACCACTGCCTGGCTTGACAAAGTGACTCCCTGGGACTGAAGTCTTTGGGCCACCTAGGACACATCTGGGTTTTGGCTGTTTTTGTTCGTTATACATATGGAGTAATTCAACGCATACTTTTATTTATATCTGGTTTCTTTCTTCCTGGGTGCTCATTGTGGTTGTGGGGTGTACATTCTTGCCGTTGTACAGTGTGTGATGTTCCACCGTTTAGCCCCTCTTCTGCTGATGGGCATTTGGGTAGCTTCCAATCTCGGGGCCCTTATAAGTCGTGCTGCTATGAACTTTCTGCATGTGACTTTTGGTGAGCATATGTTCGCACTCTGTTGGTATTTTATTTTTAGTTTAGAGATAGTTCACTGTCACTAATGTGCTTATGTCCAATGGGGCTGCTGTATCAGAGACGTAGACTGGGCATCTTATATACCACATTTATCTCTCACTTTCTGAAGGCTGGAAGTCTGAGATCCAGGCGCCGGCACCGCTAGTTTCTGGTGAGGGGCAGCTTCTGGGGCGAGAGTGCAGTCTTCTCACTACATCTCGCGTAGTAGAAAGAGGACAAGACAGGGTCGCTTTTATAAGGGACCAATTCCAATCCAGAAGGGTCCACCCTAATGATGTGATTACCTCCTGTGGTGACCGATAGGGTCAACTGGAGCAGGAATGCCAGCTGGACTGAGGAGTCGGTGCGGTTCTGGCCGTAGAGGATCCATCGGAGGATTGTTCCCAACACAACGTAAAGGGGAGCGGGAGCAGAAGATGCGGGCCGGCTGTTTCCCAGGCGAAGCTCTGTGCGGCTGGTTCTCCTGAAGGGGACTCAGCTGTTCTCATCACAGAAGGAGCTCAGGGCCTTGCTGTCCTCGGGGATGGCTGCTGCTCACTTCAGGGGAGCTCTGGTCTTCATCTCTGCTGCAAGCGTCATATCGTGGTTTAGATTCTTCAGCCTTTTAGAGCAGACATGGATGTACATGGGACATTGCCGCGGGCTCCCAGCCTTTGATTGGATCTTCCGGGTCTCCAGTGCACAGGGAGATGTTCTGCATGCTTCCTGCATTTCGCTTGTGTGTGTGAATGTTATAATTTGTAAATATCCTGTATTAAATCTGCTCTCTTGCAAACCATTGACCCTAGAAAAGTAACTAATATATCTCCCAAAGGCCCTGCCTCCTAATACTGTCTCATTAGAGGTTAGGGATTTCAACATACACATCTGGGGAGAGGACACAACCTTTCATTTGGGAACCCGCCTTTGAATCAAGTGCTACCTGGTTTTTGCCTTGAGAAATTAAAAGAACAAAAAATGAATATCTCTGAAGGGAAAAGCCAGTGGACAATTTCCATGAGTTGTGTCCCTTACATTCTTCCATGCCCATAATTATGAAGCCCATGAAATCTCTTTACTGTACAGAACATTCCAGCTGAAGGGGCATTTGGCCTCTTGAACAGGAAACCTTGCAGAAACACAAGATGGACCAAACAACCACAGACTCAAAGTCCAGATTCCGAGAAAGCAGGCCCTTAACTTCCTCATTCCCTGTAACATCTTATAAACCTTTACTTTGTAAGAGCTGTTTTCGGCATTTTGGAGCCAACGGCCCCTCTCAGGTCTTTCCCTTAAGTAAAGCACGTCTTTGCTGCAGGTTTTTCTTTCTCTCTCCTTTTACATATTTCCTACAGTCTCTAAGGATAAAGCTCAGGTGAGTAGCAAAGACAGTCAGTGTTACTTTGGAATCCAACATTCTTATTTCTGTGTTCTTTCAATTGTAGTCAGAGCGATCATTTAAAGTGCAAACCCAATCTTTACCAACTGGCTCCCTCACTCGAAACTTTTCAAGTTTATACAGATTTACCAATCTGAGGTATTAGGCCAAAACCATTTTACCAATCTGAGGTATTAGGCCAAAACCCTCAATATAAATTGTGATCCTTGTGTGATCTGGCTTGTTTCCCTTGATCTGTTCACTGCAGTCACACTGGCCGACTTCCAGCCCCTCACACCTGGTCAGCTCCCCACGCTGCCTGATCCACATATCAGTGTCTTATTGTCATGCCACCCTCTGACAGCGAACTCATTCTGTAGATTTCCACTCAGACTTCCCACCTCTCAGAAGTCTTTCCTGAATCCCCAGATGAAGCCACGACCATTTGTTATATGTTTCAGAGCCTCTACTAGTTATTTGCGGAGCTTTTCATGATTGTAATTATTTAGTTATGCAAGTAGTTTAGGCCTTCTCCCTGACAGAATGTGACGCTCCATGAGGACAGGGATGCCCCATGTGGCTATTGTCCTGTTCCTAGCACCCAGTGCAGTCTCCTGCCTTCAACAGAGGCGCAAATAATGTAATTACTGACTTGCCATCTTCAGAATATTCGGTTCCACCTCTTTTGATTGTTCTTTACCCATATTTCATCTGAGATGTTTAGAATGTGTTGTGGCTTGTGTCTAGAAGGCCCCCCAAAGCCTCATATGCTCATGTGGGGGGCTTTTCAGAGCCGGCTGGATCTAGGGTGTGTGATACTGGGATTAAGGGTGTGTGGTACTAAAGTAGTCCACTGACTGGAACTAGCATAGTTTTGGGTGTGGATGATGGAAGCCTGACCCTGATGTGTGTGGCACCAATCAATATGCTTATAGTCTGGATGGAATATAGAAGGAGAAAGAGAAGGCAGACTTGTTTTTTTTTTTTTTTTTTTTTTTTTTTTCCCTGATTGCTGCTTTCTGCCTGCCACACCATTAACTGTTTCTCCACTGTCATGCCCCTCTGCCATGCCACCCTGCCCTGGAGCCAGCCAACTATGGACTGAAACCTTGGCACACTGTGAGCTAAATAAACCCTTCCTCCTTTAACTTGTGGATGGTGGGTATTTTGTCTCAGCGATGCAAAAAGTAACTAAGACAGAATACTAATAAAAGTAAGAGCAGCGTATGCTAATTTGGCCTGCCTGGCTCAGTATTACCAGTATTGAACAGAGGTGATTTTACACAAAAAGACTCTCAACATCGGTAACCATGAGGGACATACAAAGCAGAGCCACCATGAGATTCTACTTCACACTTCTTACGATGGCTAGAGTGAAAAAGATGTTGGGAAGATTGTGGAGAAATTGCACCTTCACACACTGCTTGGAGGACCTGAAAATAGTGCCACTGTCTTGAGAAACGGTGCAGAAGTTCCTCAATGCTTTAAAGATGGAGTTACTTTATGTCCCAGCAATTGTATTCCAGTTTTATCCAACAGAGATGGCATATGTCCACACAAAAACTTGTATGTGGGTTTTCATATTGGCATCATTTGTAAGTGTAAAAAACTATAAACCACCCGATGTTCACCAACTGATAAATGGCTAATTAGAACGTGGCATGTCAATATAGTAGAGTATTATTTGATTTATACATGTCACAACCTGGGTGAACTTCGGAAACACTGGGTTAAACTAGGCATGGTGGTGCATGCCAGTAATCCCAGCAATTTACCACCTCGCCAGACCCTTTCTTAAAAAATTTTAGAAAGGGCTGGGCATGTAGCTCAATGTAAAGGTCTTGGTTCCAATCCTCAGTATGTGGGGGTGGGGGGGAGAACATTGTGTTAAGCATAGTTATGCAGTCACAAAGGGTCACATATTTTGTGATTCTATTTGTATAAAACTCAGTGTGTAAATAGGCTAATTATGCAAATGAAAACTCACTAGACAAGGAAAGCAGATTAGTGGTTGTCTAGAATCAGTGGAGTTTGGGTAATAGGGGAGCGACTACAAATGGGCATATTGTTTCTTTGAGGGATGATGAATGTGATCTAAACTTGACTAAAAGTGTGAATATGCTAATGACTATTGGATTGTATGCTTTTAAAAATTGCACGGTATGTGAATTATATACTTGTTTTCAGGCAAACTGAAAGCACCCACCAAGGTGTTAGTGACAACTAATGTAGAGACTACACAGCGCTGACCTCGCCATGTACATGTGGTGCTTCTTTGCAGTGTCATCCTGTGGATCGTGCACCTCTTCGTTTAGCTTTACTCTGATGTGGCATTTTATGCTCCCCCACATTGTGAATCACTGCATTAGCTCAAGAGCAACTAATAGTTTTCTCCTTCTAAGACTGTTGGGATTTAATACATGTAATGCACTTAGCATTGTTCCTGGCATATGATTAAAAAAAGCATGAGCCACTATCCTGACCAAAAACTAGCAAATTTTTTTATCGTTACATGAAAAAATAGAGCCATGCCTCTCTCCACTCCACCTTCAGCCTATTTCAATGAGGTGTAATAATATAGGTGAACATTAGGGGGCAGCATGCAATAAAGAAAAATCAGCATATTTGAAACTCAGACTGAGATGTGAAAAAAGGTCTAGTTGAAAGGAAAGTGAAATGTCTCCCTTTAATAGAATGTCTTGTAGTATTCTTCCACAGGAGGGAGATGTTGAGGGATATTGCTTCTGGCGGGACAGCGTGGCATTCCTCAAATTCTCTCCACATGCTTGCCTTCAGGAGGGCTTGCCCGCGGTTCCTCACATCCTGGTCCTTCTGCGCACCTGTCCTCATAAAACACTCCTTCTCCCACAGGCGGGTCTTCTGATGAGTGGCTCTGATGGGAGGCATTTGGAATCCTTCCTTTGTGAGTGTTGCCTTACACAAGTGCTTCAACACAACATCTGCTCTGGGAGGTTCAGGAGTGCTTCAGGCCCCCAGCTTCCCTGAACTAGATGTGTACCTGTACTTGGTGAGTCCCTTGGGCTGGGGACCATGCCCCATCTTCCTCTTTGTGGCCCAGCAGTTTGAAGTGCTTGGTGTGCCCTAGTGAAGCTAGAAGATGATTCCTAAACTAAACTGCTCCATGAGCTGAAACGAGAAAAGGAGGGAAAATTATGACCCTTTTGGGCAAAACAGTGGGACTCTACAATTAGAACCCCACCTAGTGAATTATCTTTAGTTATTTGTATATAAGAATAGTTCGTGTTCATAATGGATAAGCAAGCGAAAAGAATATTTAAAATACTCATAATCTTGCCCACCCTATATTAACTGGGGGAATACCACAGATTGTTTCCACCTTATGTCAGAGTGTAATACATAAATATGTGTGTGCATATACATATAGTGTTTACATTTATGGCAACATGGAACATAGTATTCCACTACACGATGATACTATATTTAACTAATCCCTCTCTTGGGAATTTAGGCTGTTTCTAAATTTTTGCTCTTTACAGAGCAGTCTGTTGAATATCCTTGAAGCTAAGTCTTAGCCCACATTCTTTAAGAGTGCTTTAGGATAAATTCCCAGAGGCAGAATTTCTGGGTAATGGGTAATTTACGTTGTCACCAACAGTGACAGTGCCCATGATCAGATGAAAAGTTTAAATTAAACATCACGCTAGAACTCTGTAATTTTGTCTCAGTACTGTCACCCCTGCTCAAAACATTTGTTGAACTCTGTGTTTGGTGATCCACACTGTGAGTCGCACAAGAAAATAAACCTTAATCTTTCATCTTGCCTTTGATCTTTGTTCAGGAAAATCTAATTTACCACAGAAGGAAAAAGAAAGTAACCATGGAAGATACTCATATAATTGTGCCACCACCATCACGTTAGATAGGAAGCCCTACACTTTCTGGAGTAGTGTTACTCCAGAAGAAGTTACTACATCAGAGAAGTGTTAGGTGTCCCAGGGCCCAGCTCTCATTGGATGTGTCTTGATAGAATTGTTAAAAAAAAAAATAAGCACCCCCTCTACTCTTACTCTCCAGGTTCATAGTTCTAGATTGTTTTACGATTTCAAAGGTTTTCTTTTTTCTTTTGTCTATGACTTTTCTAGGTATTTTTGGAAATTAGAATGGAACTTCCCTGTCATCTGAGGGTACCTTGTACGTGACAACAAGGAGTAGCCCCTTGACTGAGTTCTTTCTTGAAGGTTTTAAACTCTTCTTTCTCTTTCTTTCTTTCAAAAGAGAAAGCACAGGGCTGGAGGTTTAGCTCAGTGATTAGAGTGCTTGCTTTGCAAGCACAAGTCCCTGAGTTCGATTCCCAGCACCAAAAAAAAAAAAAAAAAAAGAGAAAGCACAATATATGCATATATTAAAATGTCACAGTGAAATTCACTCATTTGTATAATTACTGAGTTAATTATAATAAAAAGATTTTTAAAATTTTATAAGATGGTATTTTACGAACTATATACTCCTTTCTTAAAATAGATTATGTGAGCTGTTTAATAAATAAGTGACAACTAAGAAGCTTAAAAATATGTATTATTTTCATTAAAAAGAATATAAAAGGGAATAATGCCTGCCCAAGAGGATGTTCATAGTAAATCCTGAGCTTTTTGCTGTCTCATTTCTAAATCACAAACCCCATTGGCAAAAGAAAAAACCGACGCACAGTAGAATTGCTTTTCGAGAGTAAGGTTTAATACTGACACAGGATTATGAATAGTTACTGAAAATACTATCAACTCTACCCTAACATGCAGGGATTATTCGGCTTTCCTCCTCTCTTCCTAAAAAACCAAGTGACTATCTGTGCCTTGCTAAGCCGAAGAGTAAAATCTATTTTCTTATTAATTCCCACAGAAAAGTCTGTTTTCTTGCAATGGTTGACACAGGCTGCTGGTGACCCTGATGTCTCTTCCCCAAGCTGAGTTCTCTGGAACAAAAACGTGTTGTGAAATCTACCAGGTATCTTGTTTCTCCCTGTTTTCTTTGGGAGCACCTGGCCAACGGGAGCCTCGCAGGTGCAGGCAGTTGGGGACCTGTGGGTGACAAGGTTGTGTGTGAAGCGGTCGAGCTTAGCATTGCGGCCTGGCTCACAATAACCATTTGTGGCTCTTCTGGCCTCTTCCCGTGAGACTCGCTCTCCTGGCTTTTCCTTTTTGTCCCTTTACTTGTTGCCAAGGCACTGGAGCCACATGGGACAGGATGCCACCTGGTGCCACCTGCTTTGCAACATCTGCTGTATTTTGCTGACCATCACCTCCCAGATCTCCCCTGTCTTTGGGTCTTAATAATATGCACAGATAAAGAACCAAACATTTACAATTACATTTATTGTGATTTTATCATGGAAGAGTTAGAGAGCGTGTAGCTCCCCGCTGGAGCTTGGTGTTTTTATCGGGAGGGGTTTAGGAGTGCCTGCTGGTGACTGGAGAGAGGAGTAGAGGATTGCCCTGGTTTTTGCTAAGATTATACATTTATTTGGAGAGACTTGATGAGGAACAGGGCAAACACTATCTCAAGCCACCCTCCTTGGTGCTGCCATATAGGGCATTGCAGAGATATGCTCAGTGGCTCTTAATAGTTTACCAATAAAGCTTTGGACTGATACTCAGGGTGCTCTACAGTGTGACCTTACCCCTCCCATTCCAGCCCGAACATCTCTGGCTTGTAACACACCTGTTGATGCTACACATTCTCTCAGCCTAGCTGCTTTTCTGACCACTGCTGTGGCACCCAGCTCTGGGCGGGTGCAGCCCAATAGAAGCTCTGGCTTTGGCCACACTGCAAATCATTCCCTTCCTCCCTGGCGTCTTCTCGACCTGCAGTGTAGAACACAGATTTACTCCCTCCTGGTGGTTTTCAGGGCCTGCGAGGGACTTATCATGCTCAGGGGTAACTTTGAAGAGTTGGGGATGGGAACTAGATGCACAGCCCTTCTGTATTTCAGGGTGGCAATTCTGAGCCCTTCTGCACAGCTCCCCAGGAGGCCTCAGCAGGTTGGAGTCCTGGTTGCCCTGGTGGGGACCAGTTGCTGCCAGTCCCTTGTGTTGGCTTTTCCTCCTTGCTTGTCCCCTGCCCTAGTCCCTTCTGCTACTTCGGATTACTTCCCTAAAGAAACTTCATCTCTTCCTCTGGGAAAAACACAGTCATTTACTTGCATTTTTCGTTTCTATTACAGAAGATCACAGGGTAACTCATAAGGAAATTTATTTCTGACATTTATGGAGGTTGAAGGTCCAGTATGAAGTTGCCTGTGTCTGGAAAGGGCCTTCTGGCTGGCTCATCCTGAGGCAGGAGGGCAGGGCGTGGCAAAGCTGGTTGGGGAGTGAGCATGACCAGATCGCGGGACACACGGCCCAAGTACTTCTCAGGACCCCGTATGTGGACTGCTCACAAGAACCCACAATGTGTGGAATGACTGAAAGGGACAGGATGCCAGTAAGCCCTCACTCTCATGCCCTTCACAATAGCCTGCCCTGTGCCCCCAGGATGTACTTTTGTTTTATATTTTTATTTTTCCTCTCTTTTACTCAGCCCCAGTTCACTCTTCAGGGTCAGTTTCTCCCTTACCCTTCACTTTTAATTTTTCCTACTTCAAATAAATGTAAAAATTTGCCCCCCCCTTTTTTGGCTTACTTCATTCAGTTCTCTCTTTGAAATGGAAAGAACCTGGAAACCACCTCCAGAAGGAGACCCCAGCTCCCCATAACCTGGTAACAATACCATGGCAGAAGGCAGGGGGCAAGAGGGCATTGGAGTAAAAGGGGTTGGAGGGAGGGATAGAGGCTGAATTTAGAGTTTTATGAGAAAACTGCTCTGGCAATAATGGCATTAACCTATAACTAACTCCCACAACAGTGGCATTCACCCGTTCAGGAGGGCAGAGCTGCGAGGCCTGATCACCTCTTGAAGGCCTCATCTCTCAACACTGTTGCATTGGGGATTTTCTTTTTCTTTTTCTTTTTTGGTGCTGGGGATCAAATTCAGGGCCTTGCACTTGCTAGGCAAGCACTCTAACCACGGAGCTACATCTCCAGCCTGGGGATTAAGTTTCTAATGCATGAACGTTGCGGGACATATTCATGCTCCAGCACTGTTCGTCTGTTCGCTTCTTTGATACTCACTTGGGGAACACCTAGTATGTTGCTGGTCGCTGAAACATGAAAGGGAATCAGACACAGGCTTTGCTCTTGAAACATCTGTGGTTCAAGAGAGCAGACAGATAACACAATGTCAGTATAAGGGGTGAATGCTGTTCCAGAGAACCAGGAGGGGAAATGCAGGGGACAAGACCCGTGATCTAGCTTAGGGTGTCTAGGAGGTTGTCTTAGGAGTGTCTTTTGCAGGATGAGCAGGAAGGAGCTGGCAAGAAGAAGCCGGGGAATGACCTGGGCTCAGAGGATGGTCTGGGCAGAGACTCAGTCATGATGGTGCATGTTGGAGAGCTGTGGGAAGTTCTGGGGCTGGATTGGAGGGAACCTGAGGAAGGTCCTCATAGAGAAGTCTGTCAAAACCTGGGTGCTTGCTGAACCCCAGAAGTCAGCAGAGGTTCTGTGCCGAACGAGGCGGCCCTCATCCTGGCTGTAGCTGGGGACCAGGAGCGGACGCCTCTGAAATATACTTGACACAGGCTGCGTCTGCGGTGGGGACTGCTGCGAACCCAGCCTTGCGGTAATATGTGAGGCTTGTTCTGCGGCAGTTTCCTGGTCTGGGAGGAGGGCTGGCATGCAACCAGAGTTTCCAGAACCATCAGGAGGGGCCAGAGGGTTCGCCCATCACCCTGCAGAAGACGCCAACCTCTGTCTGAGAGCAGCCTGTACAGTGTCCTGCTTGTGTGTACTACTGCTTCCTTCGCCATGAAACAACTCTCTAGTGGGCCTGTTGGTGTCTTTCCATTGGCTCTCATGTCGGGTAACCAGGCAGCTCGGGCACAGGATGGTGACTTTTAGAGGGCACAGGGGTCACTGCACTGAGCAAGGAGCAGCTGGTGGAAGTTAAAAATTGGAGGGCATACAGAGAAGGCCAGAGGCGGAAACAGTGAGAATAAGAGGGAGGTAGAGAGAAGCAGGGCGCTGGTGTCAGGAGGGTGAGTGGCTGAGTTAGGGACGTGCGAGGGGAAGGTTGTGAGGCGTGGGATCCTCAGTGGGGCGGGAGGAGCTTTCTGTTCTGACTGCATTCCAGACTCCCCACACCTCCTTGGTGTGGCTGCTTTTATGTTCCCAGAAAGCAAAAATAGGGAGGCACTTCCTATTCCCACATATACCCTAACTCAGGACAGTGTCAGGAGATGCACTACATGCGTCCACAATCAACCATGCCATGCCTCAGTTTCCTCCTTTGTAAATCATGCTCATGCTGGTGTCTCCTTCATAAGGTCGTTGTAATGACTGAATGAGATCATGGCTATGAACTGCAGAGAAGAACGAGACGTACTTTACATACTCTATCAGCAGGTTGCATTCTGTGTCTAGACAAGACACGAAATACAGCAACTGAAGAGAGGGTGAGGGACATTTTGCAAAGATGTGAGTCGGCTGAAGGGCATACAAAGGGTGGGGGCCCCCGGGCGAGCATTCCCAGGCCTCATGGGGTGAGAAGGGGAGAGTCGCCAGACAGGCACGGGACAGGCACTGTGGAGCTCTGTCAAGTGCAGCAGTGTCAGGCTGGTGCAGTGCGGGACAAGTGTCTCTTCAAGCCTTTTCTGCTCCCTTGCTCCGGTCCCCTGCCCTGACCCTGAAGGCCGGTCTACGTGGAGGCCAAAGATTCAGAGGTCGAAGGGCGAGGCAGTTAGGCAGATGCAGTCGAGGAAGCCCATCCAGCGTAAATGTGGGCTGGTGTTGCCGTGGCGGTGGCTCTTCTTATAGTTTTGCTGTCGTGGTTGTTGAGTCTCCACCCTTTGCGAAGAAAACAGCTCAGCACACAGAAGGGCGATGGGAGAGCACTCCGTTGAGACTGTTGAGACCGAGGGGCCAGGCGGATGGTGATTGCTGTTTGCCAGCACTAGCAGGGGAAAGCATTTTCAGGCAGGGACAGAGACCTTTGCCCTTTGTCTTGTGAATGCCGGGGAAGGTCCAGGGCCACTGCACCGCGGGAACCCCTGAGAGGCCTCAGGAGCTTCGGGAACAGCTACTGCAGCAGACAGGGACAAGTGGAGGAGCCTCGGGGAGGCGCTGGTTGCTGTTACAGAAGGGAAAACCCGCGGCGTGGGACGTGCCTTTCACACATGCTGGCAAGAGGACGTTGAAGGTGTGGCCTGGTTTGGGTCAAGGAGGAGACCAGCCCCTCCACAGAGCCTCTCTTTCCCTAGCCCCAGTTTCTGCCAGGTCCCAGGCCTCCCTGGATCTCACGGACTCCTTACAGCAACCTCATGAAGCAGGACTCTTTGTTTATGGATGAGGACACTGAGGTGAGAAGATTCGCAGAGTGAGTGTCATTAGGAGTTTCTGAATTTGAGCCCGGCTAGTGTCTTCAAAGCCTGAGTTCTTAATCACCCAGTTAGCGTTTCCCAATATGGTCATTGCAGTCCACTATCAGAATTTTTGTCACTCCTATTATTTCCTGTGTTATTATTTACTTATTTTTCTTGAACTTTTTTTTTTTTTGTATTTTAAACAATTTTGCTTGAAAAGGAACCTGTCACTGTTATAAATGGAGAACCAGAGTCGCCTACCACAAACAGAAGGATAAAGAGCATATGCCTAGTCTGCAGCCTGGCTGACTCTCAGTTCTAGAGCAGAATATTTTGAAATAACTCCATCTCTTAATTGTTTGGCAGGCTGTCTTTCTGTCTAGACTCTGAGACCTGTACTATTGGATTTGGAAATCAGCGGTAGCCACAGGTGTTAGTAAATGTTTTAACAGGCTGTTAAGAAAATGTGTATTTATTTTTAGACAAATTACACTGATATAAAATATGAGTTACAGCAAATAATTTACAAGGTATAAGAAAATATATGCTATTATTTATTGTAAATTCTATACAGCCAATTGGTTTCCTCAGAATGTTTTTATTGCTTTTTGCTGAACTGATACATCTGTAGCCTACTTGTGGTTGACACTGACAAATGAATGTGTTACGACATAAATGTTGGTTGATACCAGTGAGATTAAAATGAAGCAGCTTTAACTTCAGATGTTTTTTTAGAATTTCTCCAATTTATCGATGTCATCGATGATGTGAGTGGCTTTTTTTGCTGAATTAGGTAATAATTTTTGTCTACTGGCAAGACATTTCCTCAGTTCTTTTGTTCTATTTGCAATGTATGATTTCAAGTCTGACAAACTTTAAAGTTAAAGCTCTATTAATATTTTCTCCTTCACTTTTTGAAGTCTGGACAACATAACCAACAACACAAATTATGAAATCAAACCTCCAATTTGTAATATTTTCTATTTTCTATGATGTAAATGCTACTTCCATGGTCTAGAGCCAGCCACCAATGTCACATCACTGAGTACAGAGCTGAGAAGAGGTGAACACAAGCACATCTTCTACAGTATTTTTAACATGTAGATACAATAGATGTAGTCCTGGAATTCCTAAAATGTTTATAGGAAACGTTTCTTTTTGAGGGCACTGGGGCTCAAAGTAAGGGCCTTGCACTTGCTAGGCAAGCACTCTACTACTTGCGCTAAATCCCCAGCCTCAATAGATTTAAAGAATTCTAGGAGCCTATATATTAGTAAAACACAGTAACATAATTGGGAAGAGATGACTCTTTTCTACCTTTGTTTCTGATATAAATTTTCATAATTTTCAGTAAGCAGTGTTTATCACTGCACTTTTTTTTTTTTTTTTTTTGAGACAAGGTCTACTATGCAGTTCAGGCTGGCCTTGAACTCACCATGTAGCTCAGGCTGGCCCGAACTTGTAGCAATCCTCCTGCCACAGCCTCTCGAGTGCTGGTATTACAGCCATGTGCTCCAACACCAGCTTGACTGGCTTTCGAGATTCTTGTAAACCTGACTCTTACTGGTATGTGCCAGCTATCGGACACCACTCATTGTAGCCCTTACCTTCAAACCACTCAAGCTGTGAGTGTCCTCTCCTAGAGCTGACAGCAGAATAATTTCTGCTCGTTTTAGACGTACACATGTCACTGTTCTGCTCCAATAAAGTACAGCATTTTTGTCTTCTTACTTTTCTAAACTCATCCTCTCTTACTTTCCTTCTTATTGATTGTTCTCGGGCATTCCTTGACTGTACTGTACACGGCCGCCTCAGGACCTTTGCACTTGCTATTCCCCCATCTAGAATGCTTTCCCCCCCAGACATCTAGATGACTCATTCCCTTACTTTCTTTATGTCTTTGCTCGAATGTCACCTTCTCAGTGAAGGCTGCCCTGTCCATCCTATTTATAGCTGCAACCCTGTTTTCCTCGATTCCCTTAATGACCATCCTCCTTCCCTGCTTTATTTTTCCTTATAACATTAATTATCTTGAATGTATTACATGACATAACATCTTTCTATCTATGTTTTTATTGCCTGTTTCCCTGTATAGGAATTTAAGCAACACAAAGGCTAGACTTTTTTGGTATGTTTTGCACTATGTATAGAATAGTGCTCTGTGTGGGTTATATTGAATGAATAGTGGATAGCCAGTAAATGTATACTGAATAAACAGAAGAATAAGTGGGTGTTGCTTCAAGTTCTGGAGGTGCTGGGTTACTAGAATGAGATTTGTTTCCATATATTTAATAGCTTTAATAGGATATAATTTGTATACCATACAATTCACCCATTTGTAGTGGGCAATTCAATGGTTTTTAGTATATTCCAAGTTGTGCAATCATCACTAATATCAAATTTAGAACATTTTCTTTTATCTCACTTTACATTTTCTTTTATTTAAAAAAACAAAATCGAACTTGTTGCTTTTAAAGATTATAGAATTCTTGTGTCTATTTTTTTCTTTTTTGTAAAGAACATTTTCATCACTCCAAAAAGAGCCCTGCGCCCATTAGCAGTCACTGCCATGGCCTCCGAATCCTCCAGCCCTTGGCAGCCGCTGATTTACTTCTTGGCCCTATAGATCTGACTGTTCTGTACCATTTGTATAAATGCAGTAACATGTGACATTTGGTATCTGGCTTCTGTCACATGACACAGTATTTTCAAGCTTCCTCTATATGGTAGCATGTGTCAACATTTCATTTCTTTTTAACTGATGAGTACCGTTCCATTATTGGGCATATCACATTTCATTTATTCATTCCTTTGTTGATAGAAATTTGGTTTGTTTCTACTTTTTTTTTTTGGTGCTGGGAATCGAACTCAGGGCCTTGCAGTTGCTAGGCAAGTGCTCTACCACTTGAGCTAAATCCCCACCCTGTTTCTACTTTCTAACTAATATGAGTAATGCTGATAAGAACACTCAAATACAAGTTTTTGCACAGGCATGTTTTTATCTCTTGGCCATATCTCTGGCAGTAGAATTGTTGGCTAATATGACAACTCCGTTTCACATTTTGGAGACAGTGCTAGACAGAGCCTCGCTTTCTTCATCTGTTAACGGGAATAAAAATACGTACGTCAAAGTGTTGTATGAGGATTAAGTTATAATAAGGTTGTAAAAGCACGAGACCAAGTGCAGAGCATTTAATTGATGTATTTTGATTTGAGGACAAACAAGATGAACAGATAGGGAAAGAGAGGGGCAGACCCGGAAGCATCGCTTTGGTTCCTTGCCCGAGAGAGGACGAGCTGACCAGGAAGAGGTGGCATGCGAGCCTCCCTCCAGCTCAGACTTCTCCTCTTGGGGGTAACAGGAAGTACATTCGGAGCCACAGCCCACCCCTCACTTGATGTTGCCATGCCAGGAGCTGGAATCAGTAACTTCTGCCATGCTTGCAGCTTGTCTCTCGGGTGTTGGGCGGTCTGCAGGAATATTCCCTCTGGCTTTCACCAGAGCCTGGAGTAACACCACAGCCTGCTGGGGAAAAGACCTCTCTGGTGCCTGGAATATTCCGGGCTTGGCTACATCAGTCCTTCTCCTGTCCAGGCTCCATCACCAGGCCCTTCTCAACACCCTCTGATTCAACCCTTGCTTGTAGGTTTATTTTAATTGTGGCTGCTTCCTGAGCATCTCAATTACACTAATAAATAATAGGCCCTGAAAACTCTTCTCTTTATAAAAACTTTGCTTCTGTATTATGACTTCTTTCTCCCGTATTATCCATTTCTCTCTCTCTCTCTCTCTCTGGATCATGCACCCTGCCATAATACCCTGCTGCAGGACTCCAAATTTAAAAATAAAAGCTGCCATTGACTCTACTCTCCCTTGCAGCTACTGCGTCACTTCTCTGCCCCTCTCAGCCTAACTTGCGGGAAGTGTGGTCTGTAGCTCCTGCCTCCTCTGCCCGTGCCCCTACCCGTCTCTCCCTACATGTCCCTAGGTTCATCTGCTCCACCATGACTGCTCTGCAGCTCTTCGTGACTTTGATGGTCTTCACAGCACACACAGTGGCTGACTCCTGTCCTCCTGGAATCGCACCCTGTCCTGGGGCTCCTTGATAGCATGTTCTCTAGGACTTTGCCAAGCCCACATGACCTCTAAAAGGTTGGTGGTTGGAGGACATGGACCTGAGTCCTACTGTCGTCTCTCCTCCTCCACCCCAGTCTCCTTACTCCACCTCACAGCTTAAAGTTCACTTATACAGTGCTGGCCCCACACCATTATCTCCACCCTGAGAATAAACAATCTGACAAGCCTCTAGTTTGGATTTGAAGGAACTGAATGACCTTCCAGTCCTGTGACATTTGTAGCGCCTGCCTGTTTCTAACTTTGTGATGACCAAAATGCCAGATAGCTGGGTGTGCTGGCACGCACCTATAATCCCACCACTTGGGAGGCAGAGGCAGGAGAATCCCAGTGAGTACAGGCCAGCCTGGACTACACAGCGAGACCCTGCCACCCAAAAATGCCTGATAGATCAGGTGCCTAGCATGGGTGAGATATCGGGTCCTATCTCTGGCACCACTTTTTTCTAGATTTATTTTACTTGTTTATTTTGATTAGTACATGTTTGCAGTGCATAATTTAAAAAAGATAAAAGAATGTAAGCATTTAGGAAGCCATCACATTTAGCGAGGTGAAGAAAAGGTCACAGAGGTAGATATAAACAGAAGTGGACAGATGTGGCTTGTGTTTTAAAGGTACAGATGATGGGAATTCCTGAAGGGCTGGATGGGCGAGAGAGAAAGAATAAGAAGAATCAAGGATGATCATTCATAGATTCAACCTTCGGTGACTGAGTGACTCCATTTAGTGGACGAAGAAGACTGGAGAAGTCAGCTTGGGAAAGAAATGCAGAGAGACACAAGGTTGAAGGCACAAGGTTGACACTTGTTTGTGTGAGACTGGAGTTCTAAGGAGAGGCTACACTAAGAGTGTCTTCTCTTACAGAATAAGTTAGATACCATCTTCTGCCGGCTGGATGGAATTTCCCCTCACACCTGTGGCTACATCTGCTTCTTTGGACTCTGTCGCTTCCCATCACCACCTTGTGCTGTTAAATGGCCCATGCTGGGTCCTGTCACAACACCCCACATGAGGAGTGTCAACAGTGGTGTCTGTCATGGCATTTTCTTGCACCTATTCGATGAGTCGACAAGGAGTGCAGTCTTCTCATTCTCCAGCCCAGAAAGTACTCCATGAAATGGCATTAAATTCACCTTTACCCCACACCAGAATCCAGTCTTACAAGATTAGAAAGTACAGTGTTACCTCAGTTACGAATTTAATTCATTCCATGATTCTGGGAAAGATGGCTGCAGTTGTGTTTGTCATCCAGCGAGGAGTTCAAGAATGGAGGCAAAATTTTGCTGGATGCTTCCATTTGTGAACCAAATTGTTCATGAACAGAAGCGTTCGTGAACTGAGACATTGCTGTATGATGACATAATTTAGTGATGCCAGTAAACCAATAGAGGTCTGTATTAGTCCACTTCTTGTTACAATAATGAAATATCTGAAACAATTAATTTATATAGAAAAGGTTTGTTTGGGCTCATGGTTCTGGAGACTCCGGTCTATGACTGAGTGGCCTTGTTGACTTGGGTCTCTGGTGAGGGCAGCACATCATGGTAGAGGGTGCGGAAGAGCAAACCACACACCTCATGAACCAGGAAGCAGAAGAGAGGCAGGAGGCAGAAGAGACCGGGGTTCCATAGTCCTCTTTAAGAGCACGTCCTCAGTGACCACAGACCTCTGTCTGGGCCCCACCTCCTAGGGGTCCTCACCACCTCACAATACACTGCTTTGGGGACCAAGCTTTTAACATCTGGAACTTTGGGGGACACTCCACTTCCAAACTACTCTACTTCCAAACTTTGTTCTCTCGGAGAACAAATACCTGAAAGCCAATGAATTTAGGCAAATTAAATAGTAAGATATACTACTGCCAAATTAAATAGTAAGATATACTACTGCCAGATAGCTGGGCCATTTAAACTTGTCTATCCAGAACATACTTAACCTGTAAGCAAACAGTGTGGGAGATCAAGTTGTACTTACTCAGAGTTGTTCAGCAGGCAGGCGTGGACTTCGACTCCTCAGTATGAGGAGCTGGTCGGATGATAGGACAGTTAAATGGCCTCGCTTCTTGAGGCCCTGATGCATCCATCTCTGTGTCAGAAACAAACCTGGGAGTTTGAGCCTTATCTTTTGCCCTTGAGAATTTCTAGTTTTGGATAGCTGATCCTTGCACCTTGGACTCTCCTTTTTCAATGTTTCTAGGGTGGATAATTCTCCTTTTTTGACCAATACTTCTTTTTTTTTTTCTTTTTCTGAATTTTACTTCCAATTATTTTTGGCTCTTTTTACTGTATAACTGAAGGAATTGAGGACGCGCTACTCCCCCAATACACAGACTTTTGGTTATTTGAAGCTGAAAACATTGCAGAAATTATAGTTGCAGGAAAGGCTTTCTGAGATTTTTTAACGTATAGCAGGGAATATAAATTCCTTAAGGAGGAGTGTCTCCTCTAAACCTGAATAGAACAGTCCTTATCACCAGAGACTGGAACTTGGTGCTACAATGGACCTGAATAAATAAACTGACTGAAGTAACACTTATCTTCCACTAGCTTTATACCTCCAGTGACCCCCCCCCCCCGATTTTACCACTCCTAACCTAGATCCCTTTTTCCTGTAATTTGTTCAGAATTTATCATTCTTTGTCTAAGATTTAGAAAAGTTTCCTGCTTTGGTGATTTCTTCATGTCTTCATTCCCTTGTGAGGGGCCCATTTATCTTAGTCCATTTTCTGTTGCTATAATAAAATACCAGATGTTGGATAATGTGTAAAGAAAAGCAGTTTATTTAGTTCACAGTTCTGGAGATTCAAGAGCTTGATGCCAGTATCTGCTTAGCTTGGCTGCATCTCAACATGCAGGATGGCATTAGGATAGGCGTATGTGTGAGAGGGAGAGATCACGTGTGAGACCAGAAGTGAGAGCGAGTCAAAGGCTAGGCTAGCTCTTTTTATAATAACCCACTCTTGCAACTAACTGGGGTTTCCTGAGAACTATATTATTCTTTTCTGAAGATGGTGCCCTTAATTATCTAACCACCTTTCTCTAGGTCCCCTCTTAAAGGTCCCACCACCTTAACACCACACTGCAGACCAAGGTTTCAGTACCAAAACCTTTGCGGGGGGCACACTGAAGCTGTATCCAAACCACAGCACTGCGTACCTGTATTTGTAAAATTAATAAAACATGTTAATCTACCTTATTTTAATTTGATTCTTAGACCCAGCTGAAGATCTTATCTAAAAACTAAGGTGAGCAGAGATGATTATTAGTCCCCCCATCACTAATATGTGAATATATTTTGTTGTAACAGATTTAACCAATTCGTGTATGTGCACATGTGACATAAACATGTAGACATTCTTTGTCACTCTTCTTCAGTAACCCCCTCTGCCCTCTCCTATCTCACTTTCAATGGGAGGACTGTGAAAGTAAATGTATTGGTATATAAAAAGAATTAGATGAGAAGATTTAAAAATGTACCAGTGGTAATTTCTCAGAGGTAAGGTTGCGAATGATTTTTGTTTGCCTCTTAACATTTTCTCTATTAATTATTTTTATAATATTCCATATATATATAAGGTATTATACCATATATAAGGTATAATATTCCATATATTATCCTTTGTGATAGTGAAGCTTAATTGTGATTTTGATTGGTTTGGGAGCCACTAGGGGATTAGTAAGGCACACTTGTGGCTGTGTCTGGATGAGTCATGGAGATGTGACCTCAGGGTTTGTATCTGGTGTCTGTCCTCTTTCTCTCTGGTGTTCCCCTGCTGTGTTTCTGTGCCACCATGAACTTAATGCATTTGTTCCACCATGCCATTCTGCCATGCTGTTCTTTCCTTGGAGACAGCTGACCATAGACTGAATCCTCAGGAACTGTGAGCTACATAAACCTCTCCTCCTCTTTGCGGATATTTTGTTCCGCAATGGCGAGACTGACTAATACAGAAAATTAGTACTAGAGAAGAGTGGGGTCATTGTTGTAACTACTCCTGAGTTCAGGGGCCTTTAGAACTGGTTTGGGGGAGGAGTTTGGAAATTTTTGGAGTTTTGAACTAGAGCAGCCCTAGAATGTTGAAAGAAAAGCTTGATAAGTAATTCTGGTCAGAGTTCAGAAGATCAGAATGCTAATAGGAATGTGTGAAGTAAAGGCCAGGATTATGAGGTTTCAGCTGGTAAAGAGGGCTCTACAAGAAATTGGACTAGAGACTATGCTTATTATACTCTGGTAAAACAAGTTATCCACATTTTGCCCATGTCCTGAGACTTTCCAGGAGACTAAGATTAAAGTCAGTAGAGTAAATGATCTGATGGGGGAAATTTCAAGGAAGCCTGGCTGTGGACTAGGTAATGCTTTAGCTACATTTGTAGTAAGAATTGGGAGTAAAAAGCAGAGTGTAAGTATCTGAAAAACTTAAATTTTGATCAGAAAAAAAAAACACGTGTAGGGGTTGGGAGTTAGCTCAGTGGTAGACAATTTGCCTAGCAAGTGCAAGACCCTGAGTTTGATCCCCAGTACCACCCCCTAAAAAAGAAACCACATGTAAAGTTGGGGCCAAAGGAGGTGTGATTGCTGAAGAGATTAGCGCCATCAAAAAGAAACCAAATGTAGTAATACCTCTCAGTTCACAAATGCTTCTGTTAGCAAACAATTCAGTTTGTGAACAGAAGCATTTGACAAAATTTTGCTTGCATTCTCAAACTCTGCATCAGGTGATGAATGCAACCATGGTCACCTTCCCCACACAAACATGAATGTGGCCATCTTCTCCAGAATCGTGGAACAAATAAAGTCCATGAACCAAGGTACCGCTGTATTTGGAACTGGCAGAAGAAGAAAGACATCTTAGGAATCAGCAAGACCTCACTGATTGCAAGGTGAAGAGTACAAAAATATAAACCTTTCATTTGAGAAGAGAGCCCCTGGGCTTAAGAAGGGCTGCCTAGGAAATTGGTTCCCCAGGTATCATTTCACTGTGCTCAGCCACCTAGGCATCCAGAGGCTGCTGCAGCCATGGTCCAACAGGGCCCTGCTACTGTTCATGCTGGTGGCAGACTTTGGTGTCATTTACAGATGCTAGTTTTAGCACATAGATTCCAAGAATTGTGGAGTCAAGGAGTTTCATCCAGATTTCAAAGAAAAGTGGGAATGAGTCACTGAATGGAGGATGTGTGAAGCTGTGTGAATGAAGCTGAAGTTACAGTGAATACCCTCAGAAAATCAGAGGTGCCAGTAACATGGAATATTTGCTAAGAAAAATCATAGGCAGCATGGAGCCAGCATAAAAGAGAGACCATATGGACTGCAACCACGGGGTGGGTCTCCTCAGCCAGTTGGAACTCACATTTCACTACCATGTACCCTGGGTGCCAGATACAAAGCTACTGAACTTAATATTTGCCGGTTGGGATTCCATCTTGATTTGATCCAATTCTTTTTTATTCCCCATTCCTCCCTTTTGGAATAGAAATGTTTACCCTGTGCTGTTGTGCCTTGGAATTATGTTACTTGTTTTAGATTTTTACAGAGATTCATAGGCGTTTGAACCTTGAGCCAAATAATCCTCTCTTCCTTTAAATTTCAGGTATTTTGTCCCACAATGGGAAAACTGACTTATACACTTCTATGATAAATTTTTTTTTCTAAAAAAAAAAAAAAGTTCATGGCTTTTGGGATCCCTGTGACACACTGGTTTGCCTGCTTGATGTAGTTTCCTTATCTGTAAAAATGGATATAATGCTACATTCCTTGCAGGATTGTTATGAATGAAGTATATGACTGCACCTAATAGTGGTTTTCCTTCACCAAATGCTGTCCTTCTAGTGAGAAGAAATGGTTGTATCTAAGACTCCTTTCTAGCTCATTACTAAATTTAAATGAGAAACCATAAAATTATGAGGATACTACATATACAAGAACCATAAAATTATGGTGCAAGAACCATAAAATTATGAAGATTCTACATATGCAAGAAGAAAAGGAAAGGAAGATATATATGAAGAAAATTGCCAAAGAGATGTACAATTCTGTGAATACTTAATATCACTGAACTGTACACTTAAATGGTTAAAATGGTAAATTTCATGTGTACATTTTATATAAAAATACTTTAAAACTGTGAAGAGGAGTGGGAGAATCTTTTTCTTCCCTCATACACTTAAACTCAGGCCTTCTTCAACTGAGACACAAAAGTTACATTTCTCATTTCCTTATAGAACTTCAGCTTTTCCTCAAGGGGTTCTTTTTGGTCTGTGTTAATTCTACTCTGTGGTAGTAAATAGAAATCAAAATGCAGTATAGAAAATATCTTTTAGATTTTAAAAATGTTGACTTGACTATACACTTTGAACCACTGACATGGCTGGTTCTAACCATTGACAGGGCAGCAAAATGGGGAAGACTGGGGATACATGGAAGAGGCAACCCTCTTAGAACTCCCCAGCCCCATGGGCCTTCAGATCTCATTTTCAACTGCTTCTCCTGCATGTTTTCATCGTGGATCAACAAGAGTTATCACAGCAGATTATCTCCATACTTGTGATGCTTCTGCCTTTGCCCCTCCACTAGCCATCTGCTCCTGCCCCAGTAATCTGATTTAGGCAGTTATTTCTTCTCTCCCTCTCCCCACCACTTTCTTTCTTTGAGACAGGGTCTCACTGTGTCACCTGGCCTGGTTTTGAACTTGTGATCCTCCTGCCTTGGCCTCCTGAAAAGCTGGGATTACAGTGTGCACCACTGCTCCTGATGAACAGTCAGAATAGATGCCATTTATCATGGCCCTTCCACATGCCGACATTCTCTTCCTGGTGCTCTGCATTTATGTTTTTCACAGTGGCCATCTGAGGTAGGTGGTATTATGTCCATCATATAAATGGCTCAGTGAGGCAAGTGAGTTACTTCCGGCTTAAATAAATAAAGCTAACAAGTGGCAGAATCAGGATCCACATTTGGATCTGTTTATCTCCAGAGTCCACACTGTTTTCATTACCCTTGACCAGTCACTCCACTTGCTTTAGCTGCAGTATAAAACAAGGGGAAAAATAAGAGTCAATAAGGCAGTGGGGTTGGACTAGGTCAGTGGTTTTCAACCCTGAGTGCATGCTGGCTTCTTCTGGGAAGCTTTACTGTCAGTGATTCTAACTGAGGTCCTGGCATGCTATAAAACTCTCCAAAATGATTCTAAAGGACACGTGGGCAGACAGTCCCTGGTCTAGAGTAGAACTTTGCAAATTTGAACTTGCATCGGGGTCACCTGGACATTGGGTTAAAGTACAGATTTGACTGCATTAGATCTGGGTGGGTCTGAGTTGCTACATTTCTAATAGGCTCCCAGGGGATGTTGATGCTGCTGGGTCCTGGGTTGCACTTTAGGTAGGAAGGGTCTGAATGGCCTCTAGATTTTCGTCCCTTATTCTTTATCTGTTACGTACAAGCAGTATTTCTGTTGGTGGTAAAAACATGTGAAAGTGAAGTGCAAATCATGATGGGTCATGTGATCAGGTGAAGGGGCATGGACTCTGCTGCATTCCAGCTGTGTGAGGGCAGGTGAGATTTTTAGTCTGTTCCAGACAATTTTCTCAGCTGCAAAATGGGGATCATAAATCTGACTTATCTCATTGGAAGAAGTAAACGGGTTAATATAGGCAAAGCACTTTGCACATAGTAGATGCTCAGTAAATAGCAACTACTGTGATCTCAGTGGATCCTGAAAATGGATTTAATCTTTAATCCAGTTCCCAGAGGGTCAAAAGGAACTTTGATCTATGCACTCTGCAAAGATCATCAGACACAGAGTCTGCCTTTGATCTGAGTGTCAGGGGACGTGATGACATCAGTAATTTCAAGGCCCAGAGACTTCAAGCAGCAGTTTTGTCTTTCCCTAGAGAATGACAGGGGCAGAGAAACCCTGTTTCCTCCCATTTCTGAACTGTTAGCTTATCTTCCTGTCTCTGTTTCCTGCCTACCTGTGACAATTTCCCCAGTGGCTTTTGGTGCCGAAACAGAGAACATTAACTCTTCAGGTATCGATTTAAATGCTGCTACCAGATTAGCCGATTAGTGATAATTTATTCAATGAGCTATTAATTGGGTGCTCAGGTCCAAGGATACAGGGATGAAAGCAACTTCACAGATTCTGTTACCTGGAGTTAACTGGATGAAGACATGCTGAACAAATAAAATATGCAATTTCAGTTGTGCTAAGTTACAAAGGTAAAGAACAGGGTACTCTGAAATGGCATATTAACTAGCTGCGACATCACCGATTGTCATTTCAAAAGAGCGTTCTGCCTGCCTATGAGCAGGAGGAGGAAGACTGTGATATTAAGAGCTCTGAGAGCAGCCCGGGTCCAGGCGGTGGCAGTGCAGAAGGAGAGAAATTGGCGGGGTCAGGATTGGAAGAAAAGTCCCTTCATTTGTCTTTATCAGGATGGAATGTTGGCTCGTAATTTTAATAGTTTTGATTTTTTCCCTTTTACTCAATAAAAAAGACACTATGTTGTCATCATAGAAAATTGTAATCAGTTGTGTGTTTGGGGCCAGTGGATTCCCCTCCATAGGTCTTATTTATTTATTCTTAAAATGGGAGTGGTGGTGGGTATTGGTGTCAGGTAGAATCTGAAGTTCTTTCATCACAAGATAAATTAACAGTATTCGCACACACACACACACACACACACACACACACACACACACACACAGAGAAAATTTAAGCTTCAAATTACTAGCAGAAGCAGAAGGTTTAACCATACAGAGAACTAGATTTCCCATCCTTTAAGCATTCTTGCCTCCCTTTCACAGGCCAGTGAAATTATCATCATACTTTTTATGCAGAGGCTGCATGAATCAGGAGAGGCCAGAATTATAAACAGGGCTCTGTGTGCAGGCACCACCCCAGCTCTACGCTGTGGGACACTGACAGATAGCTGGGGCATGACTTGCCTGCCAGGGCTGACAGGCCGCAGGTACCTCCAATACAGACTGGCTGAGGTGACACACACACCTTCACTTTGAAGTTAAATACCGTAGCTTGATTGTCTCACAGAAATTAGCACTAAGGTAAAAAGACTTAGAAAGTAAATCTAATATTGTAGGTCAGGACACTTGGGACCAGAGCAGTCAAGTGGGCAATTTAGGGTCGTGTTGCTGGCTACTTGGCAAGTTCTCAGAAACTGAATGTAGTCCAGAACAGTTCCTCAGGAAGGTCACCTGGCGGTGGCTTCGTAATGAAGTGGATGAGGCTGCTAGGCCAGAGACACTCAGCCATTAGCTCGGATCTCTTGGTAGAGTCTGAGGCTCAACTGGAGAGAATTCACATGTGGGAGAGGCCTCTGTCTCTTTTCTGAAGTTTGCTTTAATTCCCTCTGGAGTGTTCACTGTGAGGACTCCACTCTCTCAAAAAACCTAAAATCTTCAGGACTGAGGGAGACCAAGTCTTCTTCACAGAGAGACTGGGAACCTCTGTTCTCAAGGTTGGTTGGTTTTTAAAGAATTAGTGACTTCACATTTTCTTCCAGTATACTTAAAACCCCTTTATCTTCAACTTAGGCATCCTAAATCACAGGCTGAATCTACCATCTTGTTTGGTCAGCCAGATTTTTATCAAATTAGAATATTGAGCTAAGACAAGAAATGAAAAAAGGTTTCATTTTTTAAAATACGGTACTGACTTGAATTGTGTGATGAGTTTTGACAAATGCTTGCTGTGTTTAAAATTGCATTTGCAATTAGAACTACTTAAGAAGGCACCTTAATTTACATAATCTTTTTTGCTTTTCACTTCTTCTTAAAATAGGGAATAACCTGGGGATTTTTGTTTTCTGGCAGAAAATTTAGTTTTAGAAAGTCAAAGAGTAAAGGCTAAGGTTACTGATTTCCAGTGAGATGAAAGAGAGCTATGTAACTGAAAAAGAAAAGTTCAGAGTATTGTTGTCTGCAACTGTATTTTCATTTGTTAAGTTGTGGCAGCATGTGTGAATGGGGAGTCCCAGAAGCCCAACCTGTAGGATCAGCTCTGCCATCAGTGTACTGTGTGGCTGCTGGACCATCACTTTATCTTTTTGGACTGAAAAAAAGATAAAGCGGTCTTGTTTATAACTTTATCCTTTTGTGCAGTGTGGACCAGTGTGTCCTGATTCCCTCTACCACAGTAACAGCAAGGCTAAGACGTGGACACTGAGTCACGCTGACTAGCTGGGCTGGGTGACACTCACGGCTTGCTGCCTGGTGCCATGTAGGCACTGGGTGACCTGTTCCAGCAGCTCCGCCTGAGGGTCAGAGTCCACCTGCTTCTGGATCCTAGTTTCACCTCCGTGATCCTCTGCAGGCTGCTAATGTGACTTTCCTGGTGACAGCAGTTATAATTTTCATTCATCCACCAAATATATTGTTAAGCACCTACTTTTGAAACCCTGTTTTTCAGCTTTGTTTGAATAGCCTAGAAGTTCCCTCGGCAATTCCTTACCTGCTAGAACTCCAGACAGACTAAAAACTCAACACTCTATCTCACTTTTAAAATCACCTCTAAAGCTCTCACTTCCATCTGGTGCTATGCTCACATTGAGATAAGCAGTTTTAAATACCTGCTCAGCATTCAGGGCTAATCTGAATTCATTTGAGAATTACGGTTGGGACTTTGGATCAGCCTTGGCACCCTGGGCATCAGCACTAGCCGAGCCTCTTCCTTTTTGTTCTGGAAAGTAGAAGCAGTGCTCGTCTTGCTCAGCAGCAGGCAGTCAGAAAGCACAGGCCTGGTGAGAAGAATGCAGCACCAGTGACAACCCATAGTTCAGGGACTTGGGCTCTAGTGCTGTCACATACCTGCGCCATGACCTTGGACCCAGGATTGCTTCCTCCTGTGGACAAACAGTGATAACTCTAACCCTGGAGGTCGTGGGGGGAGGGGAAACTTTTTTTTTTTTGGGCACTGGGGATTGAACCCACGTTTTAAACTAAGCTACATTCCTAGTCTTTTTTTTAGCGTCTCACTAAGTAATTGCCCAGGCAAGACTCAAACTTGTGATCCTCCTGCCTCAGCCTCAAAAAATGCTGAGATTATGGACATGCACCACAATACTCAGTTGTGGGGACTTTACTGCACAAACACACAAACATACTCAATACATATTACTCAGGAAAATGAACCAAGGCATTCATTTTTGGAAAATATTTATTAAAAAACTAAAGTGAATGTGGCAAAGAAAAACGACACATACCTTTAAATAGCAAGCATATGACACTGGTTATAAAGCTTTTCCAACTACTGATCTAGTCTTTCACTCCATCTACAGTCAAGGAAGGCTTTGGAAGGAAGCCAAATGTAAACAGGTCATCTGTCCTAGTGGTGAGCAAAAACTATGTGAGAACAATCAGTGGCCATATGACTCATTTTCCTAGTAGGTGATCCACCCAAAACACACCACAGTGGCCACGTCTCAGGAGCGTGTTCATGTGGACCTAAAGTTCTAGTTTTAATTTGAGGTGGGGTGCAGAGTGGGGATGGGACAGTGTGGAATAGCAGAAAGACAAACAGTATCAGTAGAGGGCAATCTTAAAGCACCTTTAAAATCTGGACCCTTTCCCACAGTTTAAGCCAGTAACTCTCAAACTTTACTTTTGGAAAAAAAATCACTTGATAAGACTGTTAAAATTCATGGATTCCCGAAAGATTTTAAAACGTGCCCTTCAGGTGATTCTATGTATTTAGCTCAGCTGTCCAACAGTGAGACACTGTTTCTACAGTGAGACACTGTAGAAAATGCATTAAAATAGGTCCTACCCCCTAAAAACGAAGGGAATCTCCTGACAGTCACCATGCTTTTACCAACATCGAGGGAGCAATGCTGGCAAGCAGGCAGGAAGGGCCTCCAATTTCTGATGTACCGATCTGTGGAGTCCAGAGCCACCTGCCAAATGGTGTTCAGGAAGTTAAATACAATTTGATAATAGAGTTGGTTTTGGTTTTAGATCACAGAACAGCCTCCAAATTACTAACAGGCCAACTCCATTCATCCCAGTTTAATGAACTTGGCTGGTTCGATGCCAGATGAGAAGTTGCTGTTCAAACAAAACGTGGTAATTGTGGGTCCTGACCTGTGAAGACATATTGAATAAAACATCTATAAAACCTTTATGAAACATAGAGCATTATGCCCAAGTAATTTCAATGGTTTATGAAAGCCTCGAGGTGCTTCATGGACAACATGTAGAAATAGTTACATTGATTCCAAGGTTCCCATTATCTGCAAAAAGATGTGCTATGGCTGTGTCAAAAACCAGGCAGTCGCTGTTCATGATGGCCGCGGCCACACCATCGTGAATGGACCTCGGCGTGGCCTCCCAGGTCAGTCTCCGCCGGTTCCCGTTCAATTCCAGTCTGTAGGCAAAGTTCTCAGCTTGCTTGCGGGTGCCGATGAGCAAGACGATGGCGAAGAACTGCTGGTGGCCCTCGTACTTCTCTTGCTTCTCCAGTACCAGCATGAAGTGATGGCCAAAACATGACTGCATCATCACCCAGTCGACAGCCCCTGGCAGGTTAATGTCTGTAGCCAGGAAGACGATGTCTTCTCCCTGAAGGGTGGTAATGCTCTTGTGGGCGTGCATTAGGTGGGACATCACAGCTTCCAGGGACCCTTGCCACTTGCAGGAGGCACCGGGACACGGGCAGGAGTAGGGACGGTATTCACAGATGTCTTCGTGTTCCGGCTTCTCCGTGTGGTGCAGAGTCAGGGAACAGCCCGTGGTGGCATACTGCAGAGACAGAGGAACACAGAGTGTCGTCAGGCCACCTCACGGCTCCCACCAGCGCAAACCTCTGTGAGTCCCTGCCCTCTCAGCTTCCTGGGCTTACACTGTACCCTTTTTCTTTTGGTCAGTGCTTAAAGGAAGAGAGGCTTACTTTGGCTCCAAGTTCGGCACACAGCCGACTGACTCCAAGGCAGGCACAGGATGGCAGAGGGGCATGGCAAAGGAAAAGGTGCTCAACCCAGGGCAGCCAGGAAGCAGAGAGAGAGAGAAGGGAAGAGCAGGGGACAAAAATACACCCTTCCAGGTCACACCCTTCCCCGTGACCCATCTCCACCCTGGCCCCACCTCCTAACAGCACACACATCTACTAAACTCATCAATGGGTAAATCCACTGATAAATATAGCACCCCATGAGCCAACCACCTTCCGTGCACATGAGAATTTTAGGGGACCTTCAGATCTAAACCCTAACAGACAGTGTCTGAGGAGCTCACTGATCCGAAAGCGAGCCTCATGCCCGTCCCTCTGTCCTGCTGCAAGGACCTACGTGCTTTTTTAAGAAGAGGTGTGGACTCACTTGAATCTGAGCAACAGTCAGTGGAGAGCTCATGGCCTTTAAGTGGTTGTAACAGTTGGGAATTTCATTTTAGCAATGAGAAAGTGACAAAGACACTACCTGTCCCTAGTAAACACATCTCACCCACCATGGCAAAAGACCACACTGAAAGGAACTAGACTTCTGGCTCCCAACTGGCACAAAAACAACAATGTTAATTCCCAGATGCCAGATGAGGAATCGGCTCCCCAAGCAGACACTTGCCCAGAGTACTGTGTTGTTGTCATACAACAAATTAAGGATCTGATCACTTTTTGGGATCAACTAGGGGTCAGCCTTATAGCCTCAGAGCACAGAGTGGCGAGTGAACTGGCTGACTATACTTGGAGTCCCCCACTCCACTGAGACAGGAAGGCTCCAAATAAGGGCAGGACCATGCCATTTTTCTAAGATGTCGTGTCTAAATGCTGAAAAAACTAAACTAAACAAACAAAAAAATCAAGCCAGAGGAGGTGGCATATGCTTATAATAACAGCACTCAGGACTACACAGTGAGTTCAAGGACCAGCCTGGACTACACAGTGAGTTCAAGGTCAACCTGAACTACATTGTGGGACCCCGCCTCAGAAAACCAACAAAACAAACCAAAAAAAACCCCGCAGCTGTTTTTTGCTTCTCCCTACAATGCCTTATGGAACTTTATCCTTGTAAATTTTTAGGTCACATTCCAATCTTTAAAATGAATTTATGACTAGCAACGCAGAGGTCCTGAACACCCCATACAAGATGCCAGGCTACGGTCACTGAGAGGACACAGAAGCTTAGATGACAGCTTCTAGCACCAGGCAGAGTAATTTCTAATTCAGAAAGAAAGAAATGCAGCTCACCCCCCATCTGTTCTGTACCTAAAGCAGATTAGTCTTCACCAGGGACTGTCAGGAATACTTCACTGCTAGGTGCTTCGCCGACAGGAACTGCTGTTCATCTTTTTGAACCATGGACTAATTTTTAAAGCCTAGATGTAAAAACTCAATCAGAAAAAGAAACAAATATACCCATGTATATTTATACTCTACATTCTTAACTTTGTAAGGTCTAAAAAAATCAAGTCCCTATGAACAGTGCTTTAAATACACGGCCTGACTAGGAGTACAGGGCTTCCTGATGTTCTTCTGTAAATGGTGGGTGAGGTATTTCTGTCCAGAGTTTAGAAAAAATAACACACACACATGATAAAAATAGCAAGATCTGCCCAGAGCCTGGCAGATCCTCTGGCTGAAACAAGTCCTCAATGTTCGGATGTGAAGACGTCTCGAAATGGGATGTTCACCACAGCTGCCCAAGAATAAGTCCCAGAACAAGATGAACTCTGGCAAAGACATGCAGAAAAGTACCACTTGCTCCTCTTCCCAAAGCCCCACAGTCCACTCTACCACCAACACTTACAACAAATATTTGTTATCCAGGATCGTTTTAGAACTTTCCCACTCAGGTATGGATATTTATATTCTGAATTATTTGGTTTGCTGTACAAGTCTCTCATTCGACTCTTCCTTAAACTCAAATATAGAGAACAGGGCATCTCCCCAAAATACACAAACAGAAAAGACATTACTTTGCATTTGTGTGGACAATGACCTTATAAAAGAAGACCTTGCTACAGTTCCTATTAACTAAGATAAATATATTTTTAAAGACTTTGGTGCTTACTCTGCTTTTTTTCTAAACACATTGACCTTTAATGCCAATCTGTTCCTTTTTCTATCATGTGTAAGGGTATGTATTCAGGACCACTGGGGCTCTTATGACAAGTGGATTAGAGAGATGCTAGAAAGAAAAAACTTGAAACACATACACACACAATTTCATACAGTGTCACATCTCATACTGGTACCAGTATTGGCATTGTTCTTCGGGTGTTCCTGTCACCTCCACAGGGGCTCCCAGCCTGGGATCCAAGAGAGGGCTGTAGGGGTCTGTGAATTCCTTAAGCCTGTATGTAAAGTGGTCTAGGTGCCTTCGAGCAGCAAAACTGAATCTCACTGTCCCTGGCCTGAGGCTCGTGTTTCCTGGGAAAGCTCTGGGGCTCCCAGGGCTGCCAGGCTGGGAACCTGTCTGCTGGGCACACAGTGGGGAGCAGCCATGGGTCTTGCATGTGCAGTGTTTTCAGGGGAGGGGCCACACACTACTCTGCTGATGCAAATACCACCATCCCCCGTTATCCACAGTGCGGCTTTCCTTGTGGCTTCAGTCACAAGCCGATCGTGGTCTGAAAGAATTAGATGGGAAATCACAGACATAAACAATTCATAACTTTTAAACTGTGCACCATTCCGAGCAGTATGATGAAATCTTATGTGAATCATCCCACAGTCAGCACATCCACGGTGTGTAACAATGGCCCACTCGACACTGTCTTGGCTTGATGACCCCGGATCGCTTGAAGCAGATCGTCTCCCTCCTGACATATTTTCGGAAAGTCACTAGAAGCCTAATACCACCTTACATCCACATCATTCACCTCATTCCACCTCATGACTAGGCACCGTATCATCTGACATCACAAGGAGGAAGGTGAACAGAATGCTGCAGAGCATTGAAGAAAATGAGGCCACATTCAGATAACTTTTTTATAGTATGCTATTACAGATGTTCTACTTAATATTTAGTTAATTCTCTTACTGTACCCAATTTATAATCCTAAGTATGAATGTATAGGAAAAAAACATAGTATATCCAGAGTGTAATACTATTTATAGCACTATCTCCCAGGCATCCAAAAAGAGGTCTTAAAACATAACCCCCTAGGATAAAGCGGTCAAATGTACATTCATAAATACAGACAGATGTGACAGAGAAGTGCAAGAGAGGGACAGGTGATTTTAAGGTGGGACGGGGAGGAAGAAAGGAAAAGAAGGCGTTACCAGGTAGAGTGGACTGTGGATGACCTAGCTCCATCTGGTTGTAAAACAGGCTGAGTGGGGGAAACAATGGGAAAAAAGCTGATGTAGAAGGTAGGCCGGGGACTTTACTGACCATTTATTTTCAGAATTTCTCTACAGTAGCACTACGGACACTCTGAACCAGACATTCTTTGTTGTGTGGGAGCGGTACTGTGCTTTATAGCATATTCAGCAGCAGCCCTGGCCTCTGTTCATTAGACGCTATTAGCAACTGCCCTCTGTCATCATGTCATCAGTTGTGACAATTTGAAATGTCTCCAGGTATGGCCAGATGTCTCCTAGCAGGCAAAACCATCCTAGCTGTGAGCCACTGATTTCAATGAGAACGACTGACCTGATTCTCATAAAGGACAAAAACCAGGCTTCTGGGCAGCCACCTTTGTGGCTGCAGGAGGAGCCCGTGCAAGCAACAGGTCTAGCTGGTCACTGCCCCAGCCAAGGGGCACTGCCGAAGCCCTCGGGAATGCCAGCCCTGCCACACGCCAGCACAGGACTGCTGGCACAGCATAGGAGTGGACTAGGGAGTGGTTCTGCCTGTTTTCCAGACTAGAAGCTGGAGGCTCCTGAAGCGTGGTCATCGGTGGCATGGCAGGAGCAGAGCAAGCCTTCTCGCACTGTTTCTCCAGCGCTCTTGTCCCATGCGCAACAGGCACAAACATCAAAGAATCAACGTTGTGAGAAAAAGGAACAGAAATAATTAACATCTGAATTCACCCAACACACACTAAACCTAGCATCCACAGATGTCCTATTCTGGGTGTAGGCTGTAAGATGAGCTCCTGTGGTCTGCAGGAGAAGGGAGCTCTGGAGGAAGCACTCCCCAGAGAGGAAGGCAGCAGCACCTCACAGCAGGACCCCACCTTTCTCTGACATCTGCCAGGAAAGGCCTGAGGCTTCACTTTGCACACACTGGCTAGCACTAGCCCCGCTGGTGTGAAGGGGCCAGAGTTGCTGCAGTTGGGCTGAGGGTTTGCCTTTAGGGGCCTGCTTCTGAGACATGCCCTCTCGCGACTGAAACAAAGTCCCTAGGTGGGTTCAAAGAGAGCTGGCTGTGTTTCCTGGGACACATCCAGTCCTATAAATGAGATTTCTCTCTGGGGGAATGATGTGCTCATTTTCCCTGGGGCAGAATTAGTTTTAAGTAAAGGTCTCTAAAGAAACACGCACACGCACACACACACACACACACACACACACACACACACACGGGCCAGAGTGGTGGGGGAGTGGGGGGAGAAACTCAGAGCTAGGAAGAATGTGGGGGAAATGGCATTTCTGACTTGTCTTTGAAACTTTTCAGGTTGCACTGGCTCAAAGGTCTTGTGCTAACATGTTCGGCCACTGACAGGCAATATGTAACGCAATACCTCATTTCTCTCTCTTTGCAGACAGTAGTAAATAGTTCCCATTCTTTTCTTGGTGTGTTTAAGTTGGACTCTAGGCAGGCTTTTCCCCTTTTTGGCATAGAAATCCTTTCATATATAAATACACACAATGAGATACATCAGAACATAGTCAAATACTACGCAGCTGTTATTTACCTTATAAACAGTCCCATTATATTTGTTTTGAAGTGAGGATATAAGCAAACTAACCTTTCTTAGCTGAAATGGTAGGGAAGGTCAGGGGTATTGGGACAGGTTTAGCACAAGTCATTTAATCTATTTCATTACACTGGATTCCTTGCAATTCAAGACTGAACTCCCACAATCAACAACCTACTACAACGGGAGCCATGGGGTCCAAGGCAGGAGCATGTCCCTCTCAGGTACTGTGGGTCAGCATCCTGCCTCAACCTGCTTACCTCCTAGGAAGCAGCTGAAATGTATTAGCAAAAGAGCTGCCGGTGACTCAAATGAGAATGGGTTTTTCTCAAATGATAAAACAAAGCAAATGATACCACAAAGCAAATTTTGTGGTTGATGTTCATAAACTTTTGAATTAAATCCAAGAAACGACTATCTTGGACTGAGCAATGCAAAGTGCTTTCCCCCCAACCTAAAGAAGCCGTAATGACACAAAGTGTACACTGCCGGCTAAATGCGAGGCATGACCCTGGACTGTAAGGCCAAGATCGCTGCAAAGGGCATCACTGGGGCTACAGCTGAAATTTAAATATGGACTGTAGATTAGATAATAGCATCTACTCTGTGTCAAATTTCCTGATTTTGATAACTACTATAATTCTATGAGAAACGTCCTTGTAAAGAGAAATGCAGTGAGAGATTTAGGAGAAAGTGGACATGATGCCTGCAATTTACATTCAAATAGTTTAAAAATAGATGTGTGATGGGAGAGCACCCAAATGATAAAGTGAAAGGAAATAACTGGGGCAAAAAGGAAAGAACCGGGGAATCTGGATAAAGGCTATTTGGGAAGTTTTTGTACTATTAATGCAACTTTTGGTAAGTCTGAAATCATATCAAAATAAAATGTATTAAAGAATCTAGGGACTAAACATATTTACACTTTACAATATGAGGAATCAGTTGAATGAATAAACTTTATCATTTTTTTAAACGAACATATACTTTTGACTATATACTTATAAGTAAATGCAAAAACGTCAATAGTGAAGAAAGCATTCTCCATCGGCCTCGGACCGTCCCAGAGGCTGCAGGCACCTGGCCAGTCTGTGGCCCTGGCATGTAGTCTCTGGCCACCTCGGCTGTATTATCTACCACTCCAGTGAGTGGTCCAAGGCAAACTCCCATTCAGTCCCAGAACCCATCTGAAAGGGGAGTGAAATTTACCTATCTCTCTTTCTCTTAAATGTTTTTCTTTTAGTACTGTACTAGGGAGGTGAACCCAGACAGAAGCAGAAATAAATATATGAGTTCCACTGGAAGAATGAATTCCTAAAAGTCTAATCTACGTATGATTAGCAGATCATCAGGGAACTACTAGTTAAAGTATCTTCTCACTTTTGACAAGGGAAGGGGACCAGGAGGTGGAGGGGAAAGGAAGGGAGGGGACAGGGATTAAAAAAAAGAATTAAGATGTGTTCTGTACACGTACAAACTCCTCACAATGATTGCAATCATTATGTACTGCAACACAAACTAATTAAAAAAGTATTTACTTAACATTTTTAGACTTGTTCAAATGGAGTTGCAACTAAACCTAGTATAGATCCACATCACAGTAAAATGTCGTATGTTAGCCAGCAATTAAATTTTACTTTTTAAAGAACTGCTAGTGATTCAGGCTAGGTCTTTTCTGAATAAAAATGTTTACCTGAGCTTGGAGTGGTGGGGCACAACTGTAATCCCAACACTCTGGGAGGCTGAGGCAGGAGAATCTCAAATTAAATCCTAGCCTAGGCGATTTAGTAACTCAATGAGATCTTGTTTCTAAATTTAAAAAAAAATTTTTAAAGGGTTAAAGACATAGCTCAAGAAGCCCCTGCTTCAACCTCAGTACTGCTTTAAAAAAAAAAATAAGTTTACATGTCCCCAAAATGCAATTGAATGATCACTGGTGATTTCCAGTTTATTTGGGGGTCTATTAATTTTGTTTAAATTAAGATGGATTTACTGATTTATCGCCTGCTTCTTGTCCACCCACTAACTGCTGATAAATCCATAAATACCAGACTTTACCTACAAATGCTAAAATGAATGTTCTCCAAGGAAATTTTTCTTTAGTTAGACATCTTGCTGTATGTAGAACTTAACCTTAAAAACAACGTCAATAGACCTTAGCTTCTAGTGTGTAAGAAAAGTGTTGATTTTTATTTTGAATTTCAGGTACTACAGCTTTGATAATTTTGATTAAGGTATTTCAGATGTTTTGTTTACATAAAACTATTGGAGAGTGGTGTTAATAGCTCTTCTGAAATCTTACATACACCGCAAACAACGGTGCTACTGTCCTTGAGCTGGCCTCTTAAAATGTGTTTACAACCACTGGTGTAGCAGCTATGATGAGAACCCAACTACCACTGTCCTCCTGTGTGACGCTGAAGCCACCAGGTCACATCTGAAAGGGTCCATAAAACTGCCTATGATTCAGCCCTTGACTATGATTTGCAGTGGAAGTGCTGTGCACCCAAGTTAATCATGCTCACTTGGGCGACAGGAGAAAGTTAAATCTCTTCTTAGGACTCAGTACTCAACATGCATCTGTTTAGCCTCCTTCCTCTAAGTACCACAGCATATTTTCACTGAATTCAAATGGTAAATTCCTCGCCTCCACTGCAAGGCAGGGCAGAGAGATGATTATCAACTGGTTGTGCAATAATGGTTCTGCTGATAATAACATGACAGGACAGCATTACTCAGCACCAGAGCTGTCCGTGTCACCAAACAGTGGGAAGAAGAAGAAGATACTGCTAACTTTGCACACTTTCTTCTGGGGAAGGCAATCTAATTAAAATCTTGGGCTCAAAATTCATCCTTTGCCTAAGAGAAAATCAACAGACCACATGTGCCAGACAGCTTCCTTACAACCGTGTGTGCTGGTAGAAGACTCTGGAGAAATTATTATCAGGGAAATCTGAGAACTTGATGCTATGGGGGGAGGTGTGGCCTTACAAAGACTCTTTGGGTGGCAGAAGTTTATTTTTAATCTTAGAAACTTTAAACAAAAGTTGACTTTTGACCATGTATGTTTTTCATCTGTTCATAGCCAGAGTTAGCAGGCAACATGTGGTCTTGAAGAACCAGTTTTGTGAGGTCCCTTCTGCCGGTCAAGAAACAAAAGCACTTACAGGGCAGACCAGGGTCAAAGGCTTTCAGCCTTGTTTCCAGTACCCTGCCTCCCTTTTCAATATGCCCTCAGGTTCCCACCTGCACAAGCACTTTAACTGCTCGGACTCTTCTTCAAACAATGCTACTTCCCTCTTTATTTACTACAGCAATCAAATTCACCAGAAGATTTAAGTGGCAGGGTTATTATCAGGCTGACCAATAAAAATACAAGATGCCCAGTATCTCCCAGGCTGTATTTAGCATATATTATAGTTATGCCTTCCTTCTCAACTTATTTCTTGTTTATTTGAAATTCAAATCAACTGGGTATTCTATATTTTTCCTGGCAACTCTACTAAGAGGGTCCCTTTGAAACCACAGTCACTCCTCCAGAAGGGTTTCAGCACTACTGGAGTCTAGAATGGGGAAGGGGATGGCTGCTGCTCTGTAGCGTGGAGCAGGCAGCAGAAACAGGGAGAACTGGTAGTAGAAAAACACTATACGCATAATTCCATGGCCCAGGGTGAAGTTTCTGTTAGACTTAACTGTGTGACCTTGGGCAAATACTGTAGGGAGCACACTAACCACATCCTGTCTCCTTTACAAAGTCGTCAGGACACTGATGTGCAACCACATGCCTCATTCGGGGTGCCTACAGCAAGGAAAGCAGTATTCTCTACCAGCAACTCTGCTGGCCTTTCCACAGAAGCCTGTCTTGATCTTCCTCCTCTCCGTCACGTGCAAACTGCTACTCATTCTTCAAACACAGCTGCCATTGCTGCAGCGAGGTCCCCAGACTCCTCTCTTTCCTTCCACTTCAGAAGAGCCCTGGTGTCCTCTCCACCTTGAGACACAAAGTTTCAGAAGGACAAGGCCAGTGAGAGGAAGCGATGGCCAGCCAGGCAGATGGGCTGTGGGAAGAGCTGAACCTGGGGTTGCAGGAGATTCCCAAGTGATAGTTGGTTTGACTAACAGCTAATGGGTGATCAGCAGCATCCCATTCTGGTCTGGGTTACATCACCTAGCAGCTTGGAGAAAACCAAGAGGAACCCACTCAGTGGTGCGATGCTGGGACGAAATGGGCACTCAAGGTATAACATAATTTGGCTTTACTATCGAAGGCTTAGATTCTGCATATACCCTTTGGCTCTACAATGCACATTCTAGGACTTAATCCTCAGGAAATGATTACATTCTTAGGCACAAATATTTAGTTATAGCCATACTTAAAAAAACAGTAAAAAGACAAAACAACTTAAATGACCATAAACAAGACCTTGATTAATTAATTCTGGTGCTATTTCTGAGTTGCAAAATTAGGAGCCATTAAAAGTGGCCATAAGGGGTTGGGGATCTAGCTCAGTGGTGGAGTGCTTGCCTAGCAAGTGCAAGACCCCCAGTTCCATCCCCAGCACTAACCTCCTCAAAAAAGTGGGTATGGTGGTACATGTGTATAATCCCAGCGCTATGAAAGGATGAGGCAGGAGGATCACAAGTTCAAGCCTAGCCTAGGCAATTTAGTGACTTAGTAAGACCCTGTAAAGGAAAAATGGGATACAGCTCAGTGTGAAGGCCCTGGGTTCAATCCTTAGCACCACAACAAACAAATAGACATGGCCTTAAAGAATATTTAGCAGTGTAATACAGAAGAGCAGCCATGATGTATAAGACTTTAAAAAGGGATTTAGCTCAAGTGGTAGAATGCAGGGCCTAGCAAGTGCAAGGCCCTGAGTTTGATCCCCAGCACCGCCCCCACAAGAAAACCAGGCTGTAAAATGGCATGTTAAATAGGACTCCTCATTTTACGTGCATTTTGGTGGGGGGAATTCACTGATTTACAGGTAATTTTGCAAGGACATATGCAAAATGATAAGTGGTTGTTTCTAGGTGGGGGGGATTATAGAGGGTTTTAATTGTATACCACTTTCCATACATATGCCTAAAAACAGTAACTTTAAAAAACAATAACTACAGTGTAAAATAAGATACACAGAATATATATATATATATATTAAAATGCTGCTTAACGAAACTGGTCTTTCTCTTTTCAAAGCATGAGAAAAATGAAAACAAAAGTCTTATCACTGAAAAACCAATTCCAAGGCCAACTTTTCCAGCTCTATGAAAAACCTGTAACATTAGGAAGAGGGAAGAGAAGCCTAGTGGGAGAATCTGTGGGAGAAAATAGGATTCCTTTTTTCCTTTTTCAAGTTTATGCCTGGACCTGACCTCACGCTTTGACCATTTGCTTTCAGTCAGCTTCTACTTGTGCACACATACTTAGTGCCAGGGCTGTGCTTGGCACTTTTCAAGAACTGTCACCATGATGGAAACTCACAACAATTCTCTTATAACCCCGCTCTACTGGTGGGCCACTGAGGCTTGCAGAGATCGCCAGCCAGTCACAGTAGGGACGAGGTGGGGATGTGGACCAGAAGGCATGACCCGGGCCTGCCCTTGGAACTACCAGAGTGAGAGGGAGCCTGAGGGAGGGTGACCGAAGACACTATGTTTGCCGAGTCACACCTTTAAAAGTACATAGAAGTGGGTAACCCTTCATCACACAGAGGTCATGTAGTCTAAAAAAAAAAAATCATTACACAAAATTTGTACCAAAATTGAAAAGAAGAAAACGGTATTTTCTCAATTTTCAAGGAACTAAGAGAAAGAGATGGACGTCTGGGGCTAGGTTGATGAAATTCTGCTAGAGAATTTTTAGTACCTCTTATAAGCTTTGGAAAGCACACACTAAACAGGAAGATACCTTTGATCAGGAAAACGTTCTTATTTTCCTTTTGCAGACATCCAGAGAACCACATCCTAATGCTGCAGGTGTGATCATGTTCTGCACAACTCACCAGCAATACACAGTGGCTCTGAATGCTGGCGTTCAGCTTGCAAGTACATGAGCTATATGTCTCTTTCGAGGAGTGAGGACTTTATGAGTTTGAGTGCGCAAGGCTATTTATTGCAAATTGTCAGAAGCAAAAGTCTGGCCCTTAAGATATTTTGCATTGAGGTCCCATATGTGCATATCACTTTCTGTGGGGATTTTAAAAAGGCTCCAATGCAGAATGGGAGAATCTAATCTAATCTCAGGCTGGTACTTTAGAGGTCAAACCTGCTGCACTTCTTAATAAACCTCCGTTCTGGCTGTCTACTGGTCAGCTTCAATAATACTCTATTCTAGTTCCAGGTCATGGTGACCTGTGAAAAATCTTTAGCCAATTACATACAGAATCAGCATTAAAATTCAGTACAGCTATATAATATTTTAGTGATTCTACTCTTAATTTTATACTCAAAAGCTGTATTGTCAATTTTTTAAAAATAGATTTTTATTAAAATTTATCCAAAATTACACAAACTTACAGGACATAACAAAACTTACAGACCATAATACATTGCACCTTTTGCTTATAACAACGAGTAATGTAAATAACCACATAGATGCAGCATTAAGTCACAACTAGATAAAGTTACTGTAGAACCTAATGTACATGTCACTGTTTTAAGTTTGGGTGATTAGATTCTTGTTTTTAAAATATCATTATTCCTCTGGATTCCCATTCCCCTCCCCCTTTGCCCATTAGCTTAGATCTGACCCTTTGCCTTTTTCCTTTTTGTATCCAGTGTTTACTCTTTTCTTTTGTTTGTATTTTGCCTCACTCAAATGAGGGATACCATATGTTTCAGGCTTGTGAGTCTGGTTTATGTCACTCATCATTATATTTTCCAGGTCCATCCATTTTCCCATAATTGACTCCAGTTTGTCACTCTTTATAGCTGAAGAGTATTTCATTATGTATAGATACCACATTTTGTTTATCCAGTTATCTATTGATGGGAGTATTGTCAAGTTTGTTCTTTAAAATCTTGAGCCTTGGTGTTCACGAATGTGGACTGTGGCCCTCAACAGCTCATTTGAGGGCCAAGCTGATTAATATTAAGCAGTGGTGAGGACTGTGGGGACAATTCCCAAAGCAAGTGACTATGTCCTGGAGGAATTTCTGAGTGTAAGAAGAGATCTCTGTCCGTGGCTTACTGGCTCTCCCCCAAACATCTAGGCCATCAGCTTACCAGCAAGTACCCTGATGCCACCATCCTCATGTGACATGGTGAGGCAGAGCCCTCCGCAGTATTCTGACCTATGCTCAGCACCCACCAGCTGGGTGTTCTCTCCATTCTGACAATGAATGAACCAGCCGGCTCAGGGAAGTCAGGACTGGAGAAGAGTTGCACAAAGCCAGGACTTCTGAGAACCCAGTTCCTCTGCCTTGCGTCTAGTGCATTTTCCCTCTGGACCACTTACTAGATCCCGGAAAGAACCTTGGTATAATCATTTATACCAAGACCTTCCCTTAAGGACCCTTGGATGCAAAAAATAAACTGACTTGTACAAAGTCAAACATCTAGTCACTAGGACAACAGTTAAGGTCCCCAGATGGCTAGGATGAGTATTCTCTTGGCAAAACAAAGCTGAAAAGAAAACAAGCTACAAAATCCCGGTTGGACCCATCAGAGTTCCAAAAGTAATAGATAACAGTGGTTAAGTGAGAACTTCTAGGTTTGACAGATGCTTTTTACAGACAGCCAAATCAGAGGGTGTACTCAGGCAGTTGGAATTTGGCCTGCAAGCATTGTCTGTACATTTGAATTTGGCCTATGGTAGAAAAAACTGAGATATTTAACATAAAAGTCCAGATTTTTGGCAAACAAAACAAAATAAAACAAAGGTGTGCTATGGATGTTTCTGCATCCTTACTCCCATCGATCCTTACTCCCATCGAGTGAGGGGTGCTCTCTGTTTTTTGTTTATTTAAGCCAACATCTTGACAGGCTTGGCTCTCCATGTCTCCAATGCTTCTG
This sequence comes from Hystrix cristata, assembly GCA_004026905.1. Classification (NCBI taxonomy): domain Eukaryota; kingdom Metazoa; phylum Chordata; class Mammalia; order Rodentia; family Hystricidae; genus Hystrix; species Hystrix cristata. Next base: position 28,428 of record PVJO010008966.1, on the reverse strand, counting down.
GAGGCTTTGGCCTCTGTGGCCATGTGTCTGACGCTTCTTTCCCTTGCATTACCTGGTCCCTACTGGCATTTAGAGAGTTTGTTGCTACATACTGGGCTAGATGAGGTCACACTGAGGGATTATGAACTTGCAATTAGATAGTCTGATTTTTTTTTTTAAACAAAACTGTCAAGAGTTTAACCACAGAGAAGATTTCTCTGGCTGAGGCTTTCAAATTCAATAGTTAAACCAGATGTGGTGGTGTATACCTGTTAATCCTAGCACTCTAGAGAGCTGAGGCAAGAAGATCACAAGTTTCAGCCCAACCTGGGCAACTTAGTGACTTAGCAAGACCCTGACTCAAAATAAGAATATGAAAGGGTTGGAGATATATATAGCCTCAGCTCAAAGGCCCTGGGTTCAACCCCCAGTATCCTCCCACTTAAAAATCATAAAGTTCAATAATTATTTAGAGATGTAGTATAAGAAACCTTTCTTTTTAAGAGGGCCAAAAAAAAGTGAAAACAAAGTGTGCTATAATGTGAGTGGGCTCGAGTGGTAGCATTTCCTATAGTGTGGAGAGAAATACTTGGCTGATATAAAAATACACCATTGAGTGGTCAAATACGTTGAGCTGTTGACACAAATTTGTCAACCATTATCCCCCCCCCCACTGAAGTGACGGGTTCAACACATGGGAAGAGGATGTCAAAGTTCTCGGCCATAGAATGGACTATAAATACCATAAGTGGAAGAGAGGTGTACACTGATGTGATCCTTTTTGCATGTGATACCCTGAATCAAAGGTGTGGCAACACCCTAGCCTTTAATTAAGCGGCTTTGCACCTATGTAAAGCAACTATTTGGCAACACTTCTGATTTTTGGCTAATTGGAGCATGGCCAGACCAGGTTTATGTTGAATTAGTCCCATCAGAGGCCCATCTGATGAATTCATCCAAACAGACAGTCAACTTTGAGTTATGACTTGGAATCCTGGAGTATAAATGCAGTTTCAAAATTCCTATGCAGTACACAGTAGTATCAAGCAAGCTGTCTTTGGGATGCAGGTTCATAGACTGGCCCACTGACTCAATGTGTGATCTGACAAGTCAGTTAACACTTAGCCACTTTACAGACACGAGTTTCCTCATCTGAAAAAAAGGCAAATTAATAAACATTGACCCATGCAAAATAGTTGGCACAAAGTCCAAGTATCCTCCTTTCTTTCATGGGATGCTAGAAGCTACAAGTCCTCAGAAGACTGATTCCTCATTTACATGTGTGGAAATCAAGGCCCCCAGACGCAGTCTCTTGGGAAGAGAGTCAGAGCCAAGCAGCTCTTGAGACATGGGGTTTAGCACTTTACCTAACATTGATTTTCTTGACTAAATCATCTCATAAGAGATTCTGAGAACAAATGGAGACAGCGACAAGGCAGTCCCCAAGATTTCTAGGAGCCTCAAACTGCAAGTCAGAGCTAGGTACACAGATCTACCTTGTTCAGCTTGACACAGGTCTTATTCCTTTCATTTCTCATCCTTTCCAATGGACACATCTCGGTTGGTCACTGGTCCTATGCATATTTCCAAATTTGGTTTATCCATACTAATTGGCTGAACTGCCCTATCAACAGTCAGGATTACTCGTCAACCAAAGGAGAGGCATGCACACGCCAGCTCTGTAAGTCTCCCAGAGGTGCACACAAAAGTGACCCTAAGACCCATCCTAAGCTCGATTCCTTGCCTGCAGAAGAACGGGCACTCCTTTTCAATTTTGGCTTGCCAAGTGATGGCTTTTCTTATAGACTAGAGACTTGGAAAATCACTGACATGCACAGTAAAGATCAGTACTGGATTCCCGAGGAACTTTTCAAAAATGACTCCATGAGCCTGTTTACACATTAGCAAAGAACACATGCTTCACCTGAACCACAAGTCTAGATCCAGAAAGTGAAACTCCATATTCCATCCAGTCTGTTTCCTTCCCTCTTATGAGATTGTTTTAAAAATAAATTAAGGAATACTGATTGATCTCAAATGGTCACTTGTGAACTCTACAAAGCCAGTTCTGCCAGACACTGAAGGTTTACTGGAAAGTGAAGTAAGAGAGAGCTCTCTGGAAAGCCTGTAAGGCCCCGTCCAGCCCCACAGTAGTGCTCAAACATCAAATACACAGTGTCAACTATCATCACCTCTTCTCTGCTGATCACTAGGCTGCCATCTCCTTCATGCCTCTAAGAAAACTATGGAAATATTTTAACCCAATTTTATGAGAAATAATGCCTGAGCTGAGTGAATCAGTAAGCACTATATGAGGAGATGTTCAAAGCAAAGGAATGTATTAAGGTTACCTCAAACCTCATGGTCCAAACACTGATTTAAACCCTTATTGAATATGCTATTTTAAACTTGATTTGTGGCAGGGTAAAGGACCAAATTAAATCACTCATTTTCCTGACCTGAGTCTCAAGTCTGAATTCTCCCATGAATTATTTTTAATTTAAAAATGAGCTCTTGCCCTATAAAATAAGCAGCACTGAGGTAAAATCCAAGATAGCCTAAATGGCCCAAGAAACAGAAGAGCTACTTATAATAAAAAAACAAAACAACAACTCAGAAGTACTAAAGACATTACCTCCACTTCTAAGATGAGAAAATGCACTCTGCAGTGTAACTCTAGGTTATAATGAGGTATGGATAAGTACTCTACATCTATGCAGCTGCTTTTGAGTATTTTAAAGTTTTAAATGTAGGTAAACAGAAGTTGTATGACCACCCAATGCTGTACTATGCAGCCATTTAAAATACAGTGAGGTTGAGCTAAGTTTCAGACACAAAAAAATACGTGATAGTATGATTTTAAAAAACAAGTTGCAGAGGCCATTTATCGGAGAAAAACTTATGTCTATGAGTGAATACAGAAAAACCTTCAACTACACAATGACATCAGGGCTCTGTATTTAGCTGCGAGGGTGTATGTACATATGGTTTACAAAGTTTATAGAGAGACACACTGAACCTAAAAATGGTGGTGGGGGAAGGGAAGAGATACTGGTCTTTTGCTTCTCTTGCCTTTGTGGTTTATAGTTTTCGCAAGAGCATTGGTAACTCTTTAAATAAAGACTATAGTGATAGGCGTTAAACAATTGTAACAATAGCTCCTGTGTGTCCTTGTAAATTTCTGACTGATCCTGGTGTGCATTCCACTTAGTACAAAAAACGCTGCCACAACTCCTCAGCGCTTCCCAGCCCTCTGAAGGCTAGGAGAGGAAAAGGCGTGGCTTGCAGGGTTTTCTCACTGGTGGAGGAAAACAGGCTGTAGGCACCCTGCCCCCAACCCCCAGAGAGCTCTCCCACGTGTCAGGGGCGTGCAGAGGGTTGGTGGGGTCTAGGACGAATCCATCACCAATTCTGCCCAGCCGACGACTACTAAAGGGTGCACTGAACTCGCCCATTTTCTCCCTCCTCAATCCCCACAGTCCACTTCCCAGTCCAAGTTTATTTGCGCGGCCCAACCCTAGCGAACACACCCGAGTACACGTCTGCAGAGGACGCAGGCTGGGACGGCTGTGGTGTGTTCAAACGACCAGCGAGTGCCAGTGTCTCCTGGGTCAGCGTTCAGACAAATGTCAACCCGGGGCCACTCCCAAAGTAGCCAGGTGGGCATGGGGAGAGTGGACAAAGTGTGATTCCTTTTCGAAACGAGAGATGCCATCTGCCTCTTAGGCCTGAGAGTGGGCAGGAGAGCACGGGAGTTCCGAAGGTCGCGGGGCAGCAGTGCGAGCGTCGTCCCTGGGCTTACCTTACAGGGGAACAGGACAGCCGAGGCCACCTTCTCCATAGCCAGGTTCCTGATGCTGGGCGTCAATGCGCCCCTGCACGTCGGGCAGCAGCTCAACTTCTGGCGGCATTGGTTACACACCAGGTGCCCGGCCTGGCACTGCAGGATGGGAGGCAGGACATAGTCAAAGCAGACCGGACACTCGAAGAGCGAGGTCAGCTCGTGGTGCTGCGGGGACACCGGACCGGCCCCGCCGCCGCCGCCCCCAGGGCCCGAGATCACCGCTGCCGCGGCGGGCACCGCGGACGAGCCGGGGCCCGCAGCCGAGATGGTGGCGGCGGCGGGGGGTGCAGCCGGGGACGGAGCGTGCTGGGTCTGCGGCGGCGGCGGCTGCTTGCTGCAGGGCTTGTTAGCGCTGGGGCCGGTGGAGGACGGGCGGCTCATCGCGCTCCGAACCAACCATGGACCCGCGGGCGCTTGCCTGCCGCGGGGCCGCCCGGGTCACAGCGCTCCGGGGCAACGCCACGGCGCCCGGCCCGCGAGCGGCGCCGAGACGTTAGGCGCGGGCACCTGCGTTCCGGGCGGCCCTCGGCTGGCGGCGAGCGAGCGGCGCGCGGAGCCCCGGCCCGCAGCTGGTGGAGCGGCCGCTGACGCAAGCCCCGGGGGCGCGCGCGGACGTGACGCCGGGACACGTGTGCCGCCGCCCGGCGCGGAGACAGGCACGGTCGCCCTGCGCCGGGACGCGGCTCCGCCCGGCTCCAGCTGGCAGCGCGGGGGCCTCCTCGCGCGAGCGCCTCCCGCTCGGCCCGCCGGCCCAGCCCTCGCGGTGCGCGCGCCCTGCACGCCGCCGCCGCCGCCACGCGCCGCGCGGGTCACCTTTTCCGGGGTGGGGAGGGGGCCGCCCTGGGGAAGGCGTCGCGGAGTCAGCTGGCCACACCCCGGGGAGCCTCGCCGACGCGAAGCCCTGGCTCCAACCAGAAGGGTGACTCGGAGCCGAGTGGGGGCGTGGACGGTGGGCGGGCCGGGACGCGAGCGCCCCTGACGGGTCGGAAGAAGCCGGAGGTTGCTTTGCGCGCGGTGCAGTCACCAGTGCGCGGGGAAGCGCGTGGGCGGCGGCGGCGGGGGCCCTGGTCTGGAGGTGGGGTGAGGACGGGGAGCTCGGGACGCCGGCAGGGCTTGGGCTCGGGCTCCGCTGGGCCTGCCGCGGGCACAGACCCGCCCGGGGCGGAGAGGTGTGAAGTCCGGCCGCTCCTTGGTCCCGCCCCGCGGGGTGGGTGTGAGGCGGACGGACTCTAGTCCGGCAGCTGTGGGCTTGGTAAAGCTTCTTTGAACTGAACGCCTCTGACTTGTGTAACAGGGCGGCCAGGGAGTTCATAGAGTTGGCAAGGAGAACGCGAGATCACCTAAGAATGTCAGAAACGAGGGCAGGGCCGAGGCCCAGAGAGACCGCAGGACACCGTCCAGTATAAAGCTGGGCGCCCGCATCGAGTGACCAGGCCCAAGTCCAGGGTTTAGAGCGAGGTGCAGGACACGCCGCACCCGAGAGCTGGAGAGGCCACCACAGAGTAAAACGTGTGCCGCGCTCCGAGTTAGATGGCCGGTGTGTACTTGAGCTTAGACTTGGGGGAGAGGCTAGGAATGGATATCTTTGTAGGAGAGACAAAGATAGGAACAACTGTTAGGGACAGCTGAAAAATGGTGCCCTCCACTTACCATCTATGTGATTTTGGACAAGTTCTTTAACTCCTCTGGGCCTCAGTTTCCTCATCTGTAAAAGTGAATAAAAGATACCTGTCTTATAGATGGAGCACTGAGGATTAAATGATATATGCCAAGCTCTTAGAACCTTGCTCCTAGAACTATGCTGTCTAATCATTACCAATTTTTTAAAGTTAAAACATGTTTAATGTTAATATCAGTGAATATCGGTGAATCGAGTCTGTCCCAGAAACATTACGCTAGAGCCCAGAAGAACTAAAGTTCAATCTTGTAAAGGATCTAGAAAGACTTTCTGCATAGATTTGGAGAAATTGGATATAAAGCTTTAAAAAAAATACCAGTAGGTATAGATGTCATTCAATCAAGCAATAAATGTTTCCTGATTGTTTATGTACTCTGTGCCAGCTATTGTTCAGGCTCTGGGAATTTCTCATTCAGTTCACAGTCTGGTAAGGGAGCAAAGCCAACAACCACTTAGGATAGGGGATTTCCCATGCATAGGAAGGGACGGGGGAGATGATGTAGCAGAGGCCAAAGCACACTGTGAAATGATGTATTGCAGAAATTCTTGGGCTTGGGGTCTCAGGACTACCATATGGGCAACCTCACCCAGCTGAATAAGGTACAGTATTTTCCACAACGACATGGGGAGAAACTGTTGTGGATTTTTAAAAAGCTCTGTATCATGGCTAAACTTGAATTTTTGGATAGAGCTGTGGAGAAGATAAAGTAAGAATAATCAATAATTTTTATTGACTGCCCACTGTGGGCACAGATGGCTTTGAGTAATTTGTAACCATTTTACGTGATGGATACTGTTGTTATATGCTCGCTTTTGTAGTTGAGGAAACAGACTCAAAGAGGTTGGTTCACTCAGGTTTTTGGGCCTCTGAGGTGGGAGCCTGCCCCAGAGCCCTGCAGTTTAACTGCTAGACTCTCACCCTCTGAGTTTTGCCTGATTTCTGCTTTCAAATGGGGCGAAGCATGAAGATTATCACACTCGGTAGTTGAGTGCATGACCTGTAATGAAACAGAGCATCTTGTGGGCAAACTGCATGTTAATTCTTTTCTTTAGCTGGTCTTGAAGAGGAAAAAGGAAAAAAGATTCTATTCCATTTTCACTTTTTTATTGCAAAAGAACCTAATAGCAATGACAAGAAGTTATATAGTTTCACTTTTATTGGAGAAAATGTGATATTTTCCACTCAACTTAAAACTCAAGCAGTTGGAATTTATTACTCGAATGTGTTTTCTTTCCCTTCGCCTTTGGCCCCTCCATACAGGTGCTCCCCATTCCCAGGGCTTGCTGGTTCCCCTTGGAGAAGTGAGGTCCTCACCCTCACCTACATGAGCTTTCCATGTGTTACCTTGATAGGCCCTGGTCATTCAGAAAGCAATTTGGTTCTGGGAGGAGAGTGTGTTTAAACAAAATACAGGAAAAGTAGAGAGAATTTGTTTTCTTTTCCTCTCAAAATACAGCTCACCATCCACTCTTATCCTAGCATATGCCTTCTTGGTATAGAGAAATTTCTTCCTGCTTCATCGTTGACATCGTTACACTCCTGATTAAGTAGGCCAGGATAATTAAAAACAACACAACAACAACAACAGGAACAAAAGCTCTGGGCAGTTGCTGACAGTAGGCAAGAGGAGAGTGGAAGGCCTGCCATTGGAGCCAAATCAGTGACCTTTCCAGACCGACAAGCTGGTCTTTCCGGTTCTCCTTTTCTCTTCCTCTTTCTCTGGGGTGTCTGAATCAGAGACAGAGCCTTTGCTCTTAGTAGGCATTGTTAACGAGGCTTCTCTACCAAGAGGGCAGCCAGCTCAGAGTCTACTCAGTGGGTATTCGCAACTTGTGCTGGATTGAGTTGTTTGAAGGTTTATTTGCCCTCGGGAGTGTTGCTGTTTCTCTATTTAATGGGTGACTGTGTGGCCTGGGGGAAGAGGTCCCTCTTTTGTAATCTCCAGACTCGTGACTCATTTACCATATCTGCTTGCTGCCAGGTTAACCTCCTCTTCTCACCCAATGAGTCACAGTTTGCAAACGTCAAGCAGGTGTCTCCATAACCCTTCCTACTCTGTGCTGACCTTTACAATTTGAGGAGTACCAAGTAGTTTTTCTTTCCTTAAAATATCAGAGTAAGTCAAAAAACAAAAAACCCCAAAAAGCCTCAGATGTGAGGGACTGATCTCACCTAAGCTGCTGAGTACAATAAGAAATGTTCCGGCTGGACAGGCAAGGTTTTGCCCTTCTGTCTATAATTTACAGATTATGTGGTTTTGCAGATTGGGCAACTTATCCAATTGGGTGAATGGTTTGCATTTGCAGAGCAAAATGTGATTGGCTTTTTTGTTTTTTTAATGACTTGGGTGTGTATTGGAGTTTGAAAATTTCTGATAAGGGGAAAGCTTAAGGGAAATGTGAAGGTGAGGGAGGCCCTTCAGTAATTATGCTAGCTTTGTAAAGTACTTCTGTTTCTGAGGTAATTTCCACAGGTTCAAAGTTCTTTTGAATATTTATGAGTCATTTAATTCATTCTTGAACAATCACTGTGGACTTTGTAGCCATACCTAGCTAACGTTTGTTTCTCTAGTGCTCACCTTTTGTTCGGTACAGTTCTAACTACTTTACATATTTTAATTCTCTCTCTCTCTTTTTTTTTTTTTTTTTTTTGTTGCTGGGGATGGAACTCAGGGCCTCGTGTTTGCAAGGCAAGCACCCTAACCACTGAGCCAAATCCCCAAGCCCCTATTTTAATTCTTTTAATCCTCATGTCTTTTATAAGGTAGAAGTTTACAGATGGCAAAACTGAAGTATAGAGAGGTCACATCACTTGTAGTAAGTTTTAAGAGGGCTCCCGGTGGTGCCTGTGTAATCCCTCCCTTTAGTGAGGGCTCATCTTGCCGTAAGTGAACAGAGTATGGCCAGGAGTGATAGAATGTCACTATGAGATTAGGTTACAAAAACATGATGATTTCCTCACTACTCTCTGTCGCTTTCTCACTGTCTTATTCAACATGAGCTGCTGAGCTCCTGTAATCCCATAAATTGGGTGGCATAAATAACATTCACTTCTCCTAGTTGTGGAAGACTGGGAAATCCAAGGTCAAGGTGTCAGTATTCAACATCCAGCATCTGGTTTGTAGATGGCAGTCTTCTTGCTGTGTCCTCACAGGGCGAGATGGGAAACATGCTCTCTTGGGATTCTTACAAAGCCATTAATCTTATTCACAAAGATTTCATCCTGATAATCTGTGTAATCCTAATTACCTCCCAAAGAATCTACCTCTTAATACTACCACATTAGGAGGTAAAGTTTTAATACTGTACATGAATTTTGGGGCTAGATGAGCATTAGGTGTGTAATGCTCTCCGCACCTTCCTTGTGGGTGAAGTCAGCTACCATGTTGGGAGCAGCCCTATGAAAAGGCCCCTATGACAAGGAAGTGCTGTCTCTGGCCATCAGCCAGTGAGGAACTCAGGCCTGCTGACAGTGAGATAGGAAGTGGGTTCTCCTTCAGCTGAGGCTTGTGATGATCGAGCTTGCGAGGCCCCCGGGCCGGAAGACTAAACTGAGCTGATGAGCCGGAACTGAAATAATGACTGAGATAAATTTGGGGATAATTTGTCACAGAGCGATATATAGCTAATACACTTGTCACGGTCACAGAACTTTTATGTAAAAAATGAAAAATATGGACCCTCTGCTTTCTGTCCCTTAAATGATTTTTATTATGCTATTTGAATATATAGAAATAAATTTAAGAATACAACTTTTGTGGTTATTGTTGTATATTAGATTACAAAACAAAAACATTGAACACCAGCAACATCAGAATTCATTTCTTATTTCTATTAAAATTCATATTTTTATAATGTTAATGTGATAGAGGATAAAATGAAATTTTTGTTTAATTCGGAAACAGCTTCAGTGTCCATCAATAGAAAAATGAATTATGTGAATGCATTCTTAAAAATCTGCAATTTGTAAAAAGTCTCTAAGACAAATTGTTAAATGGAAACGACAAGCTGAAGCCAACAAACTCAGAGTAATCCCAGTTATGTAAAAAGAACCATGCAAAAAATAAAAAAATGACTGTCTGAATGCTTGAAAGGGCACAGAAAGGTCTGGGACACAGAGAGCCCATGACAGCAGTTGCCTCCAGGGAGGGGAATGTGAATGGATATGGAGTTTTTCTTTCTTTTTTTCTATATTCTGGAGGAGTTTTTTTTCCTTCTTTTGTTTGCTTGGTTTTTTTTTTCCCTTTTATGTGATGAGAATTTATTCATGTGCATCTTGTTTTATTAAAAAAAATTGCTGCCCTTGATTTTGGGGGTTAGAGTAGGATTTACATATTTAGCTGTGGGGCCAGTGCCAAAATGAGTGATGCATAAAACATCAGCCAACCAGCTGAAAGAGGCGACCTTACACCACCATCATGGAGAAGACCCAAAGATTCAGCCAGGTCTTTGAGTCTGAGTGATGACTTGCTAAAATTGGTATTTTAATAAGAGTAATTCAGAGGTGGTGTGTAGATAGCACTTGGAAACCCTGCAGTGAAAGAGATAGGCTAGAGAGTCTGGAGTCCCAAGGAAGGCTTCCTGAGTCAAGCAGAAACTCATTGCCGGGGCAGGGGTGAGGGAAGAACAGTGCATCAAGTCGTGGACGTCAGTCAGCTGACCAAGTAAAAGATTATTCAGTCAGTAGTGTCACATTTTGAGGTCAAGGATAAAATCCAACCCACAACTTCTGGGAAAGTGAACAGCCCGGAGGGGCAACATCCTTAATGATGGCCAACTCCTACACAGCGTGTACTATACATCAGACATCCTTCTTAGCATGTTACATTTGTTTACAAGAACCTGAGGAGGTATGTGCTATTATGCATTTTATAGACAGTAAGAGTCTTGGAGGCCACACAGCTGGTAAGGGGCAGAACCACGACCTGGATGCCTGCTGTCTTTGTTCTTGTGGCTATACTCCCAGCCACTTGGCTGTCCTGCCAGCATCTTTTGAAATCTAATACAGTATAATAAATCCATCATAAAGTTGGGAAAAGAGAATAAGGTGAAACTTAACACTTCCTGGACAATTATGAAGATAACAAGAGAAGGGGTCGTGAGGCACGAGTAGGAATGTGACAAGCAAAGAAGAAAGTAGACCGTAGTCTAGAGAAAGGGGACCATACACCTGAAGGAGGGAACTGACGAAACTTGGATCTGCCCTAGGAGTCTTATTTCTTCTTTCCTTTTGTACCATCCCAAATCAGATCCCACTGTCCTCCCCTTGCTGGACTCGCTCTTGATTGGGGTGGCATGCCAGGCGTCTCTCCCAGGACTGTTCTTAGATCTCTGTCCCCTAGTGAGACAAGCAACACTTGGGCCTTACTGAGAAGTGAAGAAGGCAGAAGGAAAGAGTCCCCAGTAGCACTCTGTTCTCCAGCCCCTTGGGCCTAGGCCTGATCTGGGAGTCCCCAGATAGCCTTATCCTTGTCAGCCAGGTCCAAACCAGAATATGGATCACTGAGAACCAGCAAAATTGCTGGTCCCTTAAAGTGTCAATACAGTCTTCTATTTCCACATTAGTTTTGTCAGAGTTAAAAAAAAAAAAAGATGATCATGTAGTCTGAGAAATGAGATGATAGTAAAAGGGAGACTCTAATTCCATAAGGGAAAGCAGTTGATTTTTAAAACTGGTTCCTCCAGCTGTCTGTGCTAGAGTTCGTAACAGTTAGAAAAGCCTGTGTATGTGCCTTTCTCCCACTTCTCTCCAGTTCCCCTCAGACATGCTTCTTACCTCTCTCTTTTCTGTGTCTCGGTGAATGGCCCCCTTATTGCTTCTATTCTCCTGGCTGGGACTTCCTGCTGCCCTTTTGCCTTTACCATAACTGTGCACAAGTCACCTGGGGCTCTGCTTCCTGCCACCATCACCAGCCTCTCCATTGGCAATTTGAGAGCACAGACAATGATGGCAAATGAATAGATAGAAACCATGTGCTATGGCTTGAATATGGTTCATCCCATCTGAAGCTCAGCTTGAAACCTGATTTCTACTGTGGCAGTGTTGGTAAGTGGGACCTTTAAGTGGTGATTGGGTTGTTAAGAGGACTTAATGCCTCTCTCCTGGGAGTGGGCACTGGTTGTTATGAAATGGGTGTGACTCTTCTCCACAAGTGTGCATTTCATCTCCCATACATGCCCACTTGCCCTTCTGCTTTTCCTTGCACGATGCCCTTGCCAGAAACTGAGCAGCTGCTGATGCCAGGCTCTTGAAGTTTCCAGTCTCCAGGATCGTGAGCCCAAATGTCTCCATTCTTAGATACAGTGAAAGATTTGTCTTAAGATCCCACCTCACCCACAGATACCAAAATCTATGGATTCTCACGTGCCTTATATAAAAATGGCACAGTGTTTGCACAGAACTCATGTATATCCTTGTACTTAACATAATGTAAATGCTATGTAAATAGCTGTACAGTATTGTTTAGAGAATAATGACAAGAAAAGGGTCTGTACATGTTCAGTACAGATGCGGTTTTTTTCCTCTAAATATTTTCTGTCAGTGATCAGTTGACTCCAGGGATCTAAAACTTGTGGATGTGGAATGCAACAAGAAGTATGAGCATCAGCATGCTTCCATTGGTTTCCTTGATCCTGAGTCCTTCAGGGGTAGCAATAAGAAAGCTTGCTTGAGCCGTATAGATTTGAGTTTGAGTCTGTCCTTTCTTGTAGGTTATGACTTGGGCAAGTTCTATGACTTCAGAATCTTAGTATACTTATTTAGAAAATAACAACAATAGTACAGGCATGTAGTAGGCATCTGTTGTCTTAATACAGTGTTCATTTTCATTATTGGTAAATGCTCCCCAGTGGCACTTCAAGGAATTGATATGGTTTGGGTTAGACTGACTACTTTGCAGCAAGCTTTCTTATTGCTTGCTAGAAAAGTGCTGGTTTTCACAAGCTCAGTGTTCCTCAGCTGCAGTACTGACCTACTGCATATAAAACATCCATTTGAGCTGTACTGTGTTACCCCTGAAGGACTCAGGATCAAGGAAACCAATGGAAGTGTGCTGATGCTCATACTGCTTGTTGCACCATGATTAATAAAGTCTTTGATCTCTGATCCAGAAGGTTTGTGTCTTCTGCCACTAGCCACAAAATAGTAACAGATTAGTTTATTGGCTCTTGAGTAGAGTAAAATTAAATGCCTGATCTGACAATAATTGTTTATCCATTTTGTTTCTTAGGCCAGAAAGAATTGGGGTTCTTTCATTTACAATGGACATATCTAAACCAAGTGTTTCCCTTATCTAGAACATGCCTCATTCATTCTAGGTTCTCAAGTATATGTGGTCCCATAATAGATTGTTTATTAAAGGACTTTATTGAGTTTAATTAACATACACTAAACTCATTTAAAATACATAATTAGATACTTTTTGATATATATGTACACCAGTGAAACATCACCACAATTAAAATAATAAACACAAATTTCGTTTGCTTTCATAACTCTTATGTTTAAGTTTTTTTTATTATGGAAATATTTAAACCACCACAGTAATAGAGAAGGCAGTAAGCTCACATCACCAATCAGTTACCAAAATTGCTGCTGATTTTCTTTTATCTATCTCTTTCCTGTTTTTTTGCTAGAATTTTAAAAATTTCAGATATGATGTTGTTTTACATTTAAATATTTCAGCCTGTATCTTTAACAGATGAGGATTTTTTTACTTTAGTGTAATCACAATAATATTATGGCCAATAAAAGCAATAATAATTTATTAATATCATCTAAAAGACATTCTCTGGTATTTATTTGCCCAGTTGACTACAAGAATGTCTTTAGTTCATTTTTTCAAATCGAGATTCAATCAGGAGTTGGGTGTGGTAGCACATGTATGTAATCCTAGCACTCTGGGAGACTGAGGCAAGAGGATTGCAAGTTTGAGCCCAGCCTGAACTGAAAAAAAGAAAAGATTCAAGCAGGGACCACAGATTACCTTTGATTAATATGTACTTTAGGAATTTTTTAATCTATAAAAATTATCCCACCTTTTTATTCTCCTCTGGCATTTATTTATTGAAGAAAGTGAGCCTTTTATTTAGAATTTGACAAATTCAAGATTAGGCAAATTGTGTTCTTTGATGGAGCCAGGCATTCTTCTGTTTCTCATTCTGCTAATAAGCTGGGAGTAGAGTCTAGAATTGTGCTGTCTAGGTGGCCATCAGCCACATGTGGTCATTGAACATTTTAAATGTGGTTGATCTGAATTGAGATGTACAGCGAGTGTAAAATATACACCAAATTCCAAAGACGTATTATGAAAAAAAAAGATTGTATAATGTTTTATTAATTTGTAGTACTGATTGTATATTCAATTATACTTGGGATATGTTAAAATATATTTAAAAGTTAATTTTAATCTTACTTTCAGTTTTGCTTTTTTGATGTGTCTATTGGAGAGTTGCAAATGATACCTGTAGCCCGTATTTCAGTGGAACAGTACTGGTGCTGAGACCTTGTTAGGTTCAGGTTCAGTGTTTTTCTGTTTCGGCAAGAGCACTGCAGAGGTGAGGTGGGGTGCTTCTTGCACCTTGTCTGGAGGTGCAATATCCAGTGAGGGTTAGTTGCCCTACTCAGAATGCTGTTTAGCTTGCTCACTGGTGAGAAAGGGAAAATCACAGCCTGCTTGGGGCTGGCCTGGCACTCACAGCCCAAATCTTGCTGTTTTATTCAGCATCAACATCTTCAAAGAACACCAACGTCATGCCACGGCACCTGGTGACAGTCATGGAGCAAGATAAAAACAAATGACTCCATAATTATATCTGAGCACACATATAAGAACACCATCCAAATCACAAATCATCACCCTTTTGGGGGTTTTGTGAATGACTCTTGTGTCTTTACCAGTTACAGCTTTAGCTTCACTTTGTTCCTTCTGCCTTTTAGTGAGAATTCAAATTCCCAATAATAGAATCACCCATTGCCTAACAGCATCTAATTAAGAGCAAAGCCCTGTTAACTTTCCCCCAAATTATTCTGAGCCTGACTCTGGTAAGTACTTCCTAACACTCTCCTATGGAGACCTCCGTGGCTCCTTTGGGTGTGTACTGGCTCCCATGTTGCAGCAACATGGTGGACGTGTTTTGACCCTCAGTTTGTTTCAAGAGTATTGACAGTGGTCTCAGCTTGTGCTGGAGCCTCATCTTTCATCACAATGTTTATTGGACAGATTTAAAATTTTTTTTTTATTGGACAGATTTTTAAGTAAGGATACAACAATGTAAGTATTTTGGAAATTACAGTTAGCAGCTATTTATGACCCTGATGAAATTGGGCAAATCATTTCAAACAATTATTGTCCTTTTTTATATTATTGTTATTGTTATTATTATTATTATTATTTTAGTGCTAGGAATTGAATTCAGGTTCTGTGCTTCCTAGACAAGTACTGTACCACTAAGCTAAATCCCCAACCTCAGTCCAAACAATTACTGAAGATTTTTACAAATAGGTCTGAACCCATTTGGTCATTGTATTAGTTTGGTAGGGATGCCGTATAAAGATACCACAAACTGGTGTCTTAAACAATAGTGTAGAGGTGAGTGTGGTGATGCATGCTTGTAGTCCCACCTACTCGGGAGGCTGAGGTAGGAGGATCACAAGGTGAAGGTCAGTTGGGCAACGTAGTGAGAACCTGTCCTTACTATAAAAAGCCTAGGGATGTAGCTCAGTGGCCCTTGGCTTACACCCCGATAACACACACACACACACACACACACACACACACATGCACAAACGATTAACAATAGTTTCACAATTGTCTTGTAGTTCTGGATTAGAAGTCCAAGATCAAGGTGTTGGCAAGGGCTGGTTCCTTCCAAGGGCTGTGAGGTAGAATCTGCCCCTAGTTTCTAGTGGTTTGCTAGCAATATCATGTTTCTTGATTTCTAATCACATCACCCTGATCTCCTCTGCCTTGTGTTCACATGTTTTTCTCCCTTTGTCTGTCTCCAAATTTCCTGTTACACCCGGCAAAGAATCCCAGTCATATTGGATTAGAACCCACCCTAATGACCTCATTTTAACTTGATTACCTTTATAAAGATCCCATTTCCACACAGGGGCACCTTCTGAGGCACTTAGGTGTTAGGATTCAGACATATGGATTTGGGGGGGCACAATTCAACTCATAACAGTCATTCACTACTATTAGAATCTTTTTGTTTAATGTTAGTAGCCGCCACCTTCACAAATAAGTAATTTTGGATACCTGCTGATGATCTCACTATAACCAGTTTATATTTAAAGCAAGTCTTCAGCCAAATTCTATACATATATAAACATTTATTAAATAAGCGTGTTTTAATTAGTAGTTTCAAGAACAGTTCATAGAACCTGATCTGTAAATCTCAGGAAGTTCCAGCCTTCTTTTTTGTAGGCACTTTAACCACAACTTGTATAAAGAATTCATCTGAGTCTGATGCCCCAGCTAGAGCTAAGATTTAGTTAATCCTAAAGTGGTAACCGCCGACCAGAATCGTCTGAAATGAGGACTGAATTTTAGCCCTGGCTGCCATCCTTATGAGCACAGTGAAGGTTTCAGCCTGGTAGCAAAAAGATGTAAAGTATCTCTAAATCATTTTACGCTGACTGTATGGTAACACTCTGCCAATGGTGGTCCACTTACAGTATTCATTATGTTAATTAGCCAGTCATTAATTTTACCAATGAAAGTCTATTAATAACATTTATTATAATTAGCAATGCTTTTGGTGTTGATTGAAGGTAGCTAAAGTCTCGTGATAGTCCTCTCTGGTGTGTGGTGTTTTGATTAAATGTTAGCTGTGAATTCTTGATTAGGGCAACCAACTATCCCTAGAGTGCAGATTAAGACTGACAAACACATATTTATATTACACTGTCAGAGCTCGCATATTTAAAAGTAAATTAAAGGTATCACAACCAAGCCACACCATTTTTAGAGAGTGGTTAGGAGAATGTATAATGAATAGATGCACATTGGATTGCAAAGACCATGGAATGGAGGTCAAACATACCATTTACCAGCTATCTTTGAGATTTGAGGCAAATGACTTCAATTTTCTGGGTTTCTATATTTTCATCTATTAAAGGCCTGGAGTAAATGATCCTTTAAATTCCTTCCAACATTTATTCTATAATTCTAAGAGTTAATATATCCACACGTATAAGATAATATAATGCAGACTGAATACATGACTGGTCAAGGGGAAGTGGCACGAAAGAAAGCATTTTGGGGGAAGTGAGGCCAAACTAGTCATCAGTGTGTGTGTACACGTGCGTATGTCTCCTTTGCCTATAAGCCCTTGACTAGTATAGATCAAAATGATGCTTGGTACTTTCAGGCTCAATTTTGTGATATTAGACATTTTTTAAAGTGACTTTTTTAGCTTTTAGAATTTGTGACTGGCAAGGAGGCAGAATATTGATTTTGCTTGCTTGAAGTCGACGGTGTTGCAGCGGTAAGTCTGTGTGTTGGCTTTAACTTCAGAGCAGTCACATGTCCTACCAAAGTACTTTTGTGCCTTCTCCAGTGAGACCTCTGTGAAAATGGCTATTTGCAAGAGTAAAATCTGAATAAAGATGGCATGTTCCTTTATGTTCAGGAAGCAAAAGGAAAAACACACTGATTTAAAATACCTTGATTAAAGTAGTATTCAAATCCTAAACTTTGCCCCAGGCATATAATTCAAATGAACCTTACAGGCAAATTTTCTGTGCTTCATTTGCCAGTAGTTCCTAGACTTCCTCTCCAGGAAAGCTGAAACCGAATGCAACAGCTTCCCTTTGTCTGAGATGGAAAAGACACACTGGACCAAAGGACACATGGGACAAACTGGAATGTCCACAAGGGTCGGGTGATGAAGTCACCTGAGCGAGCTGAGATGAGTCCGTAGGGTGCGATAGGATAAGCCTGGCCCCAGCACAGAGGGAAAGCCACCAAACCACTTGTCCGAGATGCTAGGTATTCCAGCATTTCTGGAATTGCCACTGAACCCAATATATTGTCTTCCTCTAAAGCTGGAAATCCAGGTTTTTAATTCTTGATTATTAAATATTGGTAATGAATTCAAACTTTTTAAAGCTTTGGGGGCCAAACAAAACATTTAGTTGTACAACATAGACATTTACACCATTGGGTTATCATGAAAAAAAAATGACTTTAGACATAGCTGGGAACAAAAGCCAGAAAAACTACTTGTTGGCTGTGTATGGGATAGATAGGTACTTAAGATGTCTGACCTTATTTTTCTTATAAGTGAACAATGAGAATTTTCACTAGTTGGAAAAATTACTATGAATATTGAACAAGAGAAAGTGTTTGACAAGGTGTACAACCACACCCGGCATTTAAATATAGTTCTTGTGAGTGTTCTTTCTAGACCCTTTGGGGCCAATGTTCATAATAAATTGATAGCCCACAGTTCAAGTTCAACCCCCGAATCCATTTTTCTTGGTAGCTTTCTGTTGTCTGCATTGTCTGGAGTGGAGGGCCAGCATCATCCCTTGGAATGAGGCATGAGGTTTTCGGTTTGTCACTGTCCCACCAGTCTGCTATTTTCCATCTGAGTTTGTGATCCCTGCATGAGGGATCACATGAGTGATCACGTGAGTTTGTGATCCCTGACGGCCAGCGTATGTATTTCCAATCCTACTGCATCAAGCTGTGTTTGCTGACAAGAAGCTCGATGATGCTGACTGGGGAGAGCTGGTAGAGATATCAGCACACGCAGAGACTGGCCGGTGCCATCGAGATAATAGTGAGCTGAGCAGAGTTCAACACGAAGTGTCTCCAGCTTCTCTGACTGGTGCTTTCCATGATACTTAAATAACCTAAAGGGTTTGTCTGGGCTTAGTCTTCCATAGCACCAATCCATAAATTCTCATTTTCTCAGTGTAGTCTGTGCTAAAATATCAAAATCCAGCAAATGGTGTTTCTTTTATCCAATAATAATTTTAAAAATTATGTCTTGTGGCTTGGAAAGATCATGACTTCTCCAGGAAATGACTACGGAGAGTCTTCTTATTGTGGTCTGCCAGTATGCAGTATGAAAATGAATGCAGCAGGCATGAAAATGTGCACAAATCCCTGATCTTGGGCCTCTGACAAATATAATGGATGCCTGGTTGATCTTAAGATTTTCAAGCCTAGAAAATCGTTATTTGGGGAGTTGCAGGCAGTTTATGCTTTCTAGGGTAGAGCATGCAAATTGTCTTTGGGGAAATATCAATTAGATTCATTTGGTGCAAGCAAAAGAAATAGATTTTGCCTGATTTCAGCAAAGGGGTTTTATTTGGAGGATATGGAGTAACTCAATAAAAGTGGATGAATGTGCTCTTGGACAAAACTAGAGATCAGGTGGCAAGAACTACCAGGTAGTCTCTTTGGAGCTGCTTTTAGGGTGGATAATCACTTATTTTTAGACTCATAGCCACTCAGCTCAAGGCTTGGATTCCAGGGAATAATACCTGATTTTTCAGCTTGGGAGGAAGTGTGCTTTGATTGACAGTTCCAATTTAGCTGCCTGCTGTGGGGCTGGGGAGTCAAAATCAAATTCTGACACTGGGTTCTAGAAGATGGAGGCACATTGTCAAGGAGGTATCTGTCATAATATTTGTTACCAATGATAAAATTTATCCTTACAAGCCAAAACGGGAATTTTGCAAAACTTGTTCTCACCACCACCACAGGTAATTTCCCAATACTTAAAGACTTCTCGACGTTATTGGTGGTGATATTAATGAATGTAGGTTTTGAGTACTGTATAATGAAGTCTACTGATATTTGGGAGACCTGCTTAACTTGGTTTGGTTTGAGCTAAAACTTTACAAGTAATGCATAATGTTACAAAGATTCATTCAAACTGCAAGATAGAGGATTTTACTGTATCAGAGTTTGAAGAATTCATTGATACGGCTTCATATCCCTTATTGCAAGTGATCTGCAGCCATGACCGACCCTCAAGGGAAATTGAAAGCCAGAGCCCCTTGCCTCAGTGTAGACTGGCTCTGTGGTGGGATTGGACTGAGGTAAGGTTTCAGCTGGACCCACACGTTTATCTAGCTTCTATCCTCTGCCCTACACCGTTTTGTTTATTCTCTTAGAAGTTTCACTGAAACAATCTATCAGTAAGTCATTTTAGTTCTAGAGAACCCAGACTAAGTTAGACATAGGCAGAAGGCAGTGGGGGTTCCTTTCGACGAAGGCATTTGCTTTCTTGATAAGAAGAAAGGAAGAGAGAAACACCCTCCCTCCATCCTTGCCTTGAGCATACCTGTGATGTCTGGAGCCAGAAGTGCTATCTTGTGACCAGTAGGCAATAGACATAAGGGAATAGACAAGGCAGTCCCAGATTCAGTGCCAGTAGCTCCTACCTGCAGACTTTTTTTTAATATATGAGAAAAATAAATCCTATTTGCTAAGTCACATTAAGCCAGTGTTTCTGTTATCTATGGTTGAACATACACTCTCTGATGTAATGAGATAGTAAAGGGTCTGACACACAGCAGTACTCAAAAATTGATAATTTATTTCCCCCATCTTTTCCCAAATTTATTTTCCTGGCTAGAGTTTATAGAAGGCAAAATGAAACTATACGAATCTACCCATTTCTGGCTGTTTATATTTAACCAGTGCATTGATTAAAAGAGGAACCACTAAGTGAGGGGAAGGATGAGTGGCCTTTGTTGCTCCCTCCTTCCAGCTCAATACTGGATGATCTTGTGTATTGGGAGAATTGATCCAGATCTTGGCTTAATACAGTAGCTCTTAACAACTCAAGAAAAAATACTTTTACCTTTACACTGTAGTGAATGTGTCATTATTCTAGACTCATAATGACCAACCTCTCAGGTTTGTTATAATGACACCAATATCAGCCCCAAATAAGAGAGAATAGGTGAGTGGTTTGGGTATCAGAACCTGGTGCCTTTGTCTGCACTGTGATCTTGTATATGTAGTGCAGCATCCCTTTTTTTCCAGGAGGGGGTCATCAATTTTGTTCCGTGCATTTGCATAATATTTATGGAAATAAGCTTGTCTTCGGAGTAGCGAAACTGCTGGTAACAGGAACACATTGCTTGAAACATGCTGGCTGCATCAGGTTTATGTGTTATTAAATAGTGCAGTTTTAACTGCATTTAGCAAATGCTTATGGAACACTGTGTGCTAGGCGTGGTAAGTCCTCGGCCTGCCTTTGTAGGCCAAGATCCATGGGGTGGCACATGTGTCCACAACTCACTTTTGATATGGAGTGGATGCTGCAGCCAAGATGCTAACTAAATTTTGTGCGACTTCTGTGGGGAGGAGGGGAGGATTAATTTTACCTTGGGGGCTCTAATAAGGGCAGCTGGATGGAAAAGAGAAGAAGAAATGATCTCTATGTGTACTTGTCATTTTCTTTCACCTAATTATGCCTTGCAATTATTGAAGGATAAAATCCTTTCTTATAGACTAACTTAAATGAATTCTTATACCACCATGGCATGTCATGTAAGTTTGCGCATAAAGAAGTAACCTGAGATTTAGCAAGTTTTTGAGCACTCACATGGTATTAAAGGATGAAGAGCTCAGGTTTTCTCATTCTAGATTCAGTTCTTTCTCTGTGGGCAAGTAGTTTTTACAGTCTCCAGTGTGGTTCTTACAGTCTCTAGTGTAGTTCTTAAATTAGGTTGTTCATCAGAAGCTCTTGAAGGTTTTTAAAAATCCCCATGTGTAGGCTATACTCTGATCATTTAAATCACAATTTCTGGGGGTGGGACCCAGGTATCAGTGTTTTGCTTTTTAAAACTATTTATTTATAAATTATGGCAAAAATATATATCATAAACTTTGCCATCATACCATTTTTAAGTGCATATGTGTATACAGTTCAGTGGCCTTAAAACACTGACTTTGTTGTGCTACCATCATCACTAGCCATCTCCGAGATTCTTCATCTTGTAGAATCAAAGCGCTAAGCCCATTAAGCAACAGCTTCCCATTTCCTTCTTGTTCCTGGTAAACACTCTTCTGTTTTCTTTTTATTTATTTATTTTTTATTTAAAACATCCACTTACTTACTGGAAGTGGTCAAAGTTGGAAAGGCAGTAATTCATTATTTTTTGAAATACATGTGGTCTTCTATCCATAAGCTCCATTACATCAAAAGAGCAAGTGGGCTTAACATTTCACTTAAGATAATTCATCATTAACAGTTTTTTACAGAAACGAATACCTCAGAACCAAATCAAACTGCCTTAATAAATTACAATCATGCTAATGAAAACGACTTCTTGGAGGGTTATGGCCAAAACCCAAACTGTAAGACATTCTTCTGAAAAATTGGAATGCAAAATGTTGGGTTCAGTTTAGATACCATCAATGTCTTCATCATCATCTCCAATGTCATCAAACTGAATCTTATCATCATCTCCAGGACCAAATGTATCAGTTTCATTGATCTTAGCATGCTCAGGAAGCTCGCCATATGCTTTCAGACTTCTTGCTTCATCTGCATTATATTTTAGAATCACATCAGCTTTATTATCCTGGTAGTCTCGGAGACCAACCAATATGAAGTCTGAGGTATTCATCCAAACATTTTTTCTCAACTTCCCTCTGATGTGACATAACCTCTTCACGCCATCAAAACGCATCGCTTCTAATCGTCCATTTCCCAACATCTTGATTACCTGAGCATATTCTTGCCCATCCTCTTTGAACGCCAATTCTCTCTTTTCAGATTCATTCTCATTCTTACCTCTGCGTCTATTTTTATCTCCTTTACCTTTATTCTTGGGCATTGCGGTTACGGCAGGCGCGCGGCTTTGCTGACTTCTGCCCGGGTGGCTGCGGCGTCGGTGACTCCTCCGAGGGGCGCGAAGGGTGCAGCGTAGGAGCGCGCAGGCTGGCGAGGGAGGCCGAGGAGCGTGCGCGGGAGAGTCCGGCGACCCGACTTTTCCGAGATCCGCTTGCGTCCACGCTCGGCAGCAGCAAATGGCGTGGCGACTCTGTTCTGTTTTCTGTGTCTGTGAATTTGACTCTTTTAGATACCTCATATAAGATGAATCATACAGTATTGGTTTTTTTGTGATTGGCTAATTTCACTTAGCATGCTATCTCCATGGCCCCTTTACACTGTGGCATGTGTGATAATTGTCTTCCTTTTTAATGTATAATATTCCACTGCATGTGTATAACCGACTGTTTATCCATCCATCCAGCGATGGACACAGACATAGGCTGCATCCATCTTTTGGCTACTGTGAATAATGCTGAAAGGAAGCTAAGCGTACAGGTATCTCTTCAAGATCTTGCTTTCATTGCTTTTGGGTACATATACAGAAGTGGAATTGCTAGATCATGTGGTGTTTCTATTTTTAATTTTTTTTGAGAAACCACCATAGTGTTTTACATCATTTTATAGTCCCACCAATAGCATACGAGTGTTTTGATTTTCTTTTAAATCTCCCCAGTTATTCCAGTGAACAACTCAGGCTGATAACCCCTGCAGCAGACCAATCTCCTGAGGGACAAGACTGTTTCATTCATTTTGTGTCCACCACACTCAGTGCCACACTGAGCAAGTCATACCATGACTCTGATGTTGAATGTAACTCCTCTGTGGGATTTTTGTTTTATTTCTGTGTAACTTCTGCAGAGCTGTAGCTAAACCAGAATCCACTGACAGACCCCTGAAGTTTTCCTCACCTATGAATGATACTTCTGCTCTAGGCTTACTTTTGGTATTGCATGGAGCAAGCATACAAAATAAAGAGTTGCTTCTTCTAAACCAAATGGAAGAGGAGAAATGAAGACAGCAGGGAAAAGGCAGGCTACCAGGTTTTCTTTAGGTGTTTAGCACATGACCTCCTATTTTCCATGACTGATGAACTTCTTAATTAAATTTCATCATCCCCCATCCTGCTTCTTCAAATCAGGGAATGATTCAATTCCTTAAAACCAAATGTGGTTTTCTAGTTGGAAATAAACAACAGTCTTCCCAACCTGAGAGGAAGTTTGATGACTTGATCCATAATCCTCTTAATCTGAAATATTTCTACCCGACCCTGGCTCTGTCTGCGGCAGGGCAGGGGGATCCCTGAGTTTGGGGACTGAGGACAGTGCAGAAGGAGCGGTAAGAACAGTGTTGGGGAAGCTAAAAGTCATCACGTTTGTTTTTGGTTTTCTATTTGTGTTGTATTCAAGAATGATTTATTTAATAATCTTGATTTAGAAGGCTTTTAGAGTCTGAAAACAGTCTTTTTTTTTTTATTACTTCTGTCTTCTCATGGCCTTTCCTGGGCCTCTTATATTTCTATCAGGCTGTTGACATTCTGTCAGACTCAATAGCCAGTGAAGGTCTCTTCCTTGGATGAGCAGGCACAGTATATTTCATCTAGGATCAGAGATGAAGAGTTATAGTCCTTTAGAATCAAGAGAGACTTTGAGAGATGAGCTCCAAGCCCAATCTTAATTTCATCTTTGCTTCCTGGCACTATCACATAGCTGGTTATGAAGAGTTGAACCAAAACCGAGGTCTTCTTTCACTGAGTGCATTATTTTTTGCCGTACGAGGGCTGATCAAAAAGTACAGCGTGTGTTAAAAAATTCATTACAGTAAAAGACACATTGCCGTCAACCTCCCTCAAAATACTCCCCTGCACTTCAAAGAGTTATCACATCATTCTTGCCACTTTCTGAAGCAGTTCTGGAAATCCTTCTTCATGAGTGTCTTTATGAGGTGTGATTAAAAAATATGGTGAATACTGCTGGGTGCTGTACAAGAAAGACTGGCTTATAAAAACATTACGATGTGTCCTCGTCCATCTTATTCACTGGATATGGCACCATGTAACTTCTGGCTCTTCCCCAAAGTCAAAATGGGAACGAAAGGGAAACATTTCCAATCTATTCAGGACATGAAAGCAGCCATGATAGTGCAACTAAAGACACTCAGGGTGAAGGAGAGGAAAAGAGCACGTATGAAGATCCCAGACAGACAAGAGTGGTGCATTTAAAGAATAGAAAGAAACTCAGGGTGGAGGAGTTAACAGAGCTTAGGTAGGCAGCCTTGGAAGCCTTGCTAAGGAGTATGGAATTCATTCTGAGGGCAGCAGGGAGCTGTTGGAAGGTTTAGGTAGGATTCACCATGCTCAGAATCACATTTGAGAGGGCTTCTTTTGACTGCCACATAGAGAATGGGTTGGAGATAGACCTTCCCCAAGAAGAGAGACCAGATAGGAGGCTGTGTGGCAGTCCGGAGGAGGAGGGATGGTGGTGTGGATCAAGTTTGTTGCAGAGGGGATGGAGAGAAGTGAGCAGGTTTCAGAGGTAGGCCTATGATGAACTGGCCCTGGAGAGCGGTGAACCTCCTGGGAGGAGACCCTGGGAAGGGCCTAGAGGAGGAGGGTGAGATCTGAGATTGGGAACGGAAATGATTTTGGACACACTGATGCTGAATTGCCTTTGAAATGTGAACACACGTCTTAAGTTGATATGCTGAGTAGATGCCTGTTAGGAGCTGAATTATACCCCCTCCTCCACTCATATGTTGAAGCTTAATCCCCAGTACCTCAGAATGTGACTGTATGCGGAGACAAGGCTTTTAAAAGGTGGTTTAGATAAAACGAGGCTGTTAGGATGAGCCCTAATCCAGTCGATTGTTCCCTTCATAAAATGAGGACACTTGGGTACAAAGAGAGATATCGGCAATTTATGCACACAGAAGAAATACCACTGAGGACTCAGTAAGAAGGTGGCCACCTAAGCCAACGCAAGAGGGCTCAGAAGAAACAAACCTGCCCACACCTTGATTTTGGACTTACAGCTTCCAGACTATGAGAAAATAAATGTCTACAATTAAGCTGCACAGTCTCTGGTATTTTGTTCTAATAGCTCTAGCACACCAATACAATACATTTCTCTTTTTCTCACTAATTCTTCTTACATCAAGGTGATATCCACAGTCAGTCAGTCGTAGTGGTCGGCAGAAAGGTCCTGCAGGCGGAGATTTGACGTCTTCGGTGTAGAAATACGGTTAAATTCAGAGGGGGCGTGGTCACCTACAGGCCTAGGTAGAGAAGGAAGGAGGGCCTAGGCCTGAGTAGGAGGAAGGCCATTATTTCAAGGCCAGAGACATAGAGAAGTCTAGAGCCCTGTGTCATGGGAGCCCAGAGAAGGCATCAGTCAAGGGTGTCAGAGGCTGAAAGGCCAGGCAAGGTAAGGGCAGCGCTATGGACTGAGTGTTGGTAAGCAACACCCCCCACCCCCCGTCCATCCAGTTCATACGTTGAAGCCCTAAGTCCCAATGTGATGGGGCCTTTGGGAAGTAATTAGGTTTAGACGAGGTTATGAAGGCGAGGTCCCCAGGATGTGGTTAGGGTCATCATAAGGAAAGGAAGAGTCACAAGAGCTCGCTCGGCCATGTGAGCACACAGGGAGGAGGCAGACCCGAGGAGAGCCAAGAGAAATCTGCTGTTTAAGACACCTAGTCCTTGGTATTTTATTTAGCAACCCAAAGTGACTAAGACAGCAGTCACCTTGGAGAGCACTCTCAGGGATGCTGCAAGGGCAAAGGGTGGGAAGTGAGAGTCTGGGGATGCTGGGATGGACGTGGCTTATGAGCCGTTCAGCTGGGTAGGAAGGCTGACATTCGGAACAGCATCTGGAGTGAAGATGAAGAAGAAAACATTTTTAAATAGTTTCTCAGGGGTTGGGGATTTAGCTCGAATGGTAGAGCACTTGCCTAGCAAGTGCAAGGCCCTGAGTTCAATACCCAGCACCCCCCCAAAATACCAGAATTCCTTGAAGAAGCCTGAAAAGCTTTTGTAGAAGGAAGAAGAGGTAGGATCTCTGTTCAAGTGAGGGAATAACCAGCAGTGTCCAGTGCCTGAGGAAGTCAGAGGTGAGTGTCTCGCAGAAGAGTGGATCATGTCTAGGAGGAGATCCACTAAAGAGGAGCAGATAGAGGGAGGCTGGTCGCTGTGACGGTGGGAATTAAGGGAGCTGCTTCCCTTGGGAGGGCAAGGAGAGGTGGTCCTCGAGAGTAGGGGGTTGCTGCTGTGGGGGGACATCCTGTCACAGATCGAAGGCATGTGCAGGGTATCTCCTCGAGTAATGCAGGCTACTGAGGGAATGCAGCCTTTACTATAAGTCAGATCATTGCTCAACTGAAAAGAAACTGGCAGTTAAAATTATTTTATTTTTACAGATGAGCAATCTAGGGCCCCAGAGGTCACAAGTCCCTCCAAAGTTACATAACTTAAAAATGCCTCAGGCAAGATTTAAGGCCAGAATCTTTAAAACCTTGGTCCTTTGCCCTCAACACAGTGCCCTCCTGGCCTGGGTTGGATCAAGCTAGCAGATGCCTCAGGCAGGCTGATAAATTGTCTATTCTTGACACCTAGAGGTGTTTAAAATTTATTCGAGGTTTGTCTGGAGGACTTGAATTGTGAGTGCAGGTAGGAAAAGACCAAGTAGTCGCCAAAGTGTGCATTCACCTCAGTACAGCCAAAAGCCTTGGACTGATAGGGCCCACCTTGTTAAGATCACAGGGGCACCTCTGGAATTTGCAGCCTAGTGACAGATAGGAAGGGAATGTCTCCATACCCTCCGAATCTGGGAGTTTATCACACTGAAGATGATTCCTCATCTACAAATGATCTGAGTTTGAAAAGCAGTTCCAAATCCATTTGTGTATAAGTCCAACTAGATGTTCGTTAGACAAGCCACTGCTACCACATCAGTGGGGTGATTTTCCTCTGAAGCGTAGCTTTATTTCTGTGTAGAAGGATGTAGAGATGAATAGCATTTGTATTATTTCCATGTAAAATGACCTCTCTGGGAGGAATTCTGGAATGTTTCCATTTCTTTTCTGTCTTATGTTTCCATTGACATTTTAGTGCCTCTGTGACAGATTAGCATTATAGATCAGTGTTCCGGTCCATTGTCCAGCTGAGCCACCCCCAGTCAGTTCTGGTTGTAGTGGGCCTCAATTTCTCATGAGAGTGTCATTGCTGAAATCATGTAACACCTCATGCTGTAAGGACCCATCCAAGCTGTCACAATTGTGTTTCTATGATTCACTCCTGATGGGCTGAGCCCTGGGACTCTGATCTCGGGAAATGTTGCAGTGCTATCTTGAAGACTTTGTCTGAGAAAGTTCTCTTTTCTCATCATAAATGTTTCCACTGAAGGAAAATCTCTACTGTTTGTGCCTTGCTGTTTCCAGGTCAGTTGTGGGAAGGAGCAAGTACTCTAGGCCTAAAATAAGAGGCAGTGGATCATAAAAAACCTTAGAAAGGAAAGGTTGGGTAGTTTACTAATGTGCCCCTTAGTGTCTGGAGGGAATTGGCAGGGGTAGAGAGGGCAGAGAGTAGGGAGGGATCCTCCTCTGCCCTGACAGAGGGTTTTCTGTGTTGCCACTCTCAGTGCCAAAACTCAGAAGGTCCTAAGCAAACCAGGAACAGTTACTCATTATACTTTAAAAAATAACCTTTTTGTTATAGAATGACTTTGAATTTTCAAAAAAGTGGTGAAGCTAGAATAGAGAATTCAAATCTTATTAGTATCTTACATTAGTATGATATACATTTGTCACAATGAATAAAATATTCACATATTATTAGTAAACTGAAGTCTCTATTTTGTTCAGATTTCCTTAATTTTTATCTGTTGTCTGTTTTCTGTACTAGGATCCCATCTAGGACACTGCATTACGAAGAATTGTTATGTCTCCATAGGTTCTTGGTTGTGACACTTTCTCGGACTTCCCTGGTTTTTAATGACCTTAATAGTTTTCAGAAGTACTATTAAGGCATTCTGTAGAATGTTACTCCACTGGGGTTTGTCTGGTGTTTTCTCCCATGATGATACTGGGGTTGTGGGTTTGGGGGAGGAGGACCACAGAGGAA